>JAOTOM010004029.1:197500-212985 GCA_034440615.1 Ashinkailepas kermadecensis | reverse complement strand
CAAACAAATTATGTGGAGATGACTTTAATGTTGACGTTTCGACCTCAATAGGTCTTCATCAGTACAAAACATAGAGCACAGTTGTGCTCTATGTTTTGTACTGATCAAGACCTATTGAGGTCGAAACGTTTACCTTAAAGTCATCTCCACATAATTTGTTTGTTTTCGTCATCCATCCCCATTCATACTTGTCTATGGATAACTCACACATATATATATATATATATATATATATATACATCCCTCTTTATCTCCCCTCCCCTTCTGTCTCCCGTCACCAATTTACTGATCAGTGGGTCACCAACAATGAGCACTGCAAACAATGGACCAAGAATCGACACTGTTCGTTTTATTCCACGACAAGAATCCACCTCCAGCTTTTTGTTCTCAGACTCTTGTCCAAGTGCACTCGCGCATAAATGCCAAGGTCAAAGTAGGGACAGTGCAAATGAGCTTTCAAACAGTGCAGATTGAGCAATGTACGTGGTAACAACGAATGTACATACACGAGCTCTCCGTAATTAACAACATACACCAATGTAAAAAAATGGCTATGAATGCACGTGTATATGTCTCCCTCTGTTCTCCGTACAATAGCTGTGCGCAGAGGCATGCAGAGCCATGTATCTGTATAATGCTGCGCCATGTATCTTATAATCACGCCATGCAACTGCCAGATTCAGAAATACAGCCTGTAATGCTTCTTAGCCTTGAAACGTCATGGTAATCTACTATGGGAATAATAATAATGTTCTTCTTCCCATCACTTGTTGCACCGAGTTCGTTTTTAGACTGCACACTTTGATTCCAAGGTCAGGTCAGGCATCCGGCAGGTAGCCACTAACGATTACCATGGACAGCAATAAACTCGAAGAAAACACGCCAGGCGGTGAAATTAAAGCCAACTTACCCTCCATGCACCCACTGGCAGCCGGACCCATGGGGCTCTGGGGCTCGGACCCTATCCCCCACTCCTTGCGCGAGCAAGGGACGTTCAGCCCCTCCTGGCGGGAGAGGAAAGAGTCGCACCTATTTCAAATTTAACAATTTGGAAGGGATTGTTTATAGTTATGAATTTATATATTTATGAACTACTATACAATTCAGGTTGCTGGATTTAGGACATAAATGTACCGTTAATAGTAAAAAATATATGCATACAAATAACTCATAAGATACTAAGATTACCACGTCTTCTTGGGTGCATCTTGAGATGTAAGAAAAATAAAGTTGGAAATGTCATCTGACGATACTTGCCTGGCGCAAGAAGCTAATTTTCAAGATAATTAATTACGATGCGTTTGGGTCTGGATAAATAAGTTCCCCATGCGTTTCATTTGCCTAGTAATTTTTTTGGGTGCTAAATGTTGAACAATCAAGCTGAAAACACTTTTAGAAGATAATACAAATATCCCAGCGTCAGAGGCGCAGCCAAGGGGGAGGCGGCCCTGCCCCCTTTTGTGGCATTTTTTTAGGTCGGGCCCCCTTAGAAAAGTCTTGGCTGCGTCACTGCCCAGCGTAATTATTTGTCCAATGGTTATGGTTAGATTTCATAATCATTAATATTTTAGTTTAAGATAGCTCAGTTGATGTTGTTTGTTCACTTTGTCAGGATGGGGTTGTAGCATTACTTAGCATTTGTAGCAATGATTGGAAAGTTTAACGATGAATCATTTTGTTTAGTTTTTATTTCAAGGCACTGCCCAGATGCCTATTGTGCTGGTTGGCCTGTTGTGTGGTTTTTGCTTAACTTTTGTAAGTTTTGCATCAGACATTAATGCTTCCTGTATGAGTACCTGTCGTAGAGCCAGAGAGTACCAACTGTTCCACAGGACAGCTAATGCTCAGCTGAACATAAGTCGCATGGAACAGGCAGACTCCTACCGAAGGGAGGAAACAGAGAAAAGTTCCCACTCATGAAAGGTGATGGTCTTGCAATGAATCGAACCGGGGCTAGAACAAAATGCGCCAAGTATCCCGAAAAAAAACACCATAACCTGAATTACGCTGGGTCCCCACAAGTCGAGCCAGTGTACAGTGGGCCAAGAGCCTGAGCCGGCGTGACATCATTGGTTCCAGTTACTGTTTCGTTTTGTCAATATAAAACATACGACAATTTATTCCAAATTGACCATGGAACAATAATGTGGCGCTAGGTATTTAGTTAATATGTCCAATGTCCATGTAAGCGTAACATTGAAGAATCAGAAACTCTGCACGACGAATTAGAAAAGGAATCAGGGCCTGATGAAATCCGCTTGTATTAACCCTCCCCGTCTTTCCGGTCATATCCTCACATCCCATCTCGGAGTTGGGTTGATAAAACCTCCCCTCTAATCTCCATACTAAGCGTTGCACGAAAACGAAAGTGGTGTCATCGGAAAGCGCTCGACGAGTAGGGCTAGAAACTACCCCCAAAATGTTATCTCCCCAAAAGTGACGTCACTTGGGGGCCTAAGTTTTCACGACTTACATCATGTTTTTGGAATTCATTTGGGGAAGATTTGAAAAACAAAAATTATTTGGAATCAGAAAAAGACGGCGAAATAAATCATGGCACTAACATATTTTCCCACCAAAAAATCTTCTTTTTTTACTTTCAAAACTTTTAGTTTTCAATTTTCTTTAATTTTATTTTTATAATGTGTAGAGCGGATCGAAAAACGTTGTTAGAAGTCAACTTTCTCTCATAAAAATGCTTACTTTAGCCAGAATCTTCGATTTAACCCTAATGGACAAATACGCAAAACTAATAAGTAGTCAAAAACGGAAAAAAGACAAATTATCTGGTGCGTTTGTTTCGTCCTTAAATATAAGCAAACGCTGAATGTTTTATTACAATATATATTATCCCTTAAAGAGTGACGACAGGTTGAACCTTTCTGGAGGTGACCTCACTTGACCTTGACTAACTCGTTGACCCTAGATGACCTGACCTCAAAAGTTTCACACAACATGCCAAATTGACGTGGCAAAAGGTATGCCAAATTTTGTATCTTTCACTTCCGCGGAAAACTTTAGGGGGGCGCATATCAATCCCCCCGAGACGGCGCTTGTTAATACGGGAAAAACAAAAACATTGGAACAGGTTTCTTGCATTGCGCATGTCTTTGTGTGATAATGAGACATTGGCCCTATGATACAAGGAAAAAAGATATAAAAATGTCTTTGGTACATTTTAGCGCAATTCTAAGGACTAATATATATGACCGCAAACAAAGGTTAGCAATTATTCGCCAGAGCCGATCTTATGCGTACCGCCAGGTACCGCAATAATTTGAGCGCTATTGTGTTCCCCAATAAATTGGCTTTCCGGGGCAAGGTCCACTTTCCTGCTCCAACCTGCTAACTTGTGTCTGAGAAGCAATTATGTGATCGCGGTCGCCCACCCCGATGTCAGGGCCGCGTGCCCCTGAGTCCAATCCCAACGCCAAGGGTAAATCCCAAGCAGATGTTTGAAGGAGTATGGAGGCGGAAGACGGTTATTTTTTTGTCACTGGCGAGAAAAAAACCGTTTACCGCCAGTAAGGAGGTGGAAAACGGTTTTTCTTTTGTTGACGCATTTTTTATTTCTGTACCTATCTTGGATCTTTATTTGGATCTGAACTTGGAGGAGGGTGTAAAGTAACCGCAAAGCACGTTTGGTACGTACAAGACAATACAATGAGAATCAACATCGCTTTTTCCATTAGGAGTCAGCATTATCAGCAACCATAGCAAGCGACACTCTTTGATCATGTCGTTGTCTGTGTTATTGTCTTGGCTATCAGCACACAACTTCAACATGTACTTACACACTCACACAGGTGATGTCAGACAGAAACGAATAAAAAGTACTGGATACATGCGCTGGCCCCTAGCACAACAATATCATTTGCAAACGATACCTCGAAACACACGCAACTCCTCACCGACTCTACACTACTACCGATGCTGATGCTGCCACTGCTGCTCGTGACTCCTTGACACACATGACTCCTCGCCGACACTGCTGTCCCGCTCCCGATCGGCGGCCGACTGGGATCATATGACTGCTTCTAACACACAAGGAAGCAGGTTAGAGCAGGAAAGTGGACCTGTCCCGGAAAGCCAATTTATTGGGGAACACTTTGATGCTAAACTTGTTGCGGTAACTGGCGGTACTCATAAGATCGGCTCTTCCAAAGTTGTGCTTAGTCACTTCTGTAGTTAGTTGTGTGAGTCCGTAAATAATTGCGCTAAATTTCCACCAAAAAGAAAAGATACCTTTTTCATTCACTTGTATCCTCAAGGGAATGTCTCATTCGGACAGAAAACATGCAAAATTCAAGAAACCCATTTCAATATTTGCGTTTTGCTATGATTAATATAAGCCGATTCCATGACGCACTGATTCCTTTTCCAATGCGTCGGACAAAGTTTCCTGTTTCGTGGAATGTGTGTACCTACATGGGCAAATTCACTGAAAAACTATTGTCAGATTCATGTGCCATGGTCAATTTCCGAACAGCTTCATGTATGTTTCATATTGATATCGAAAAGTCACTGAAACCAATTATGTAGCCCGGGTTCCTGGCACACTGTGCAATGGCTCCAAAAAATAATGCCAGGAAAAAAATATACCAGGAACCCGAACAAATTCGTGCAGTGGCTACAAAAATCGCTTTGGGACACAACAAAGAATGGCGCCGGGGGCACGACAAACTACGCCGGGCACCCAACAAAAAAAAACGATGCCGGAATCGAGAAAAATGAAACAAGCTCCCAAGGAAGGTTATGCGAACCACAAAGGAAGGATATGCGAACCACAATGGAAAGCAATGCGAACCACAAAGGAAGGCTATGCGAACCACAAGGGAAGGTTTTGTGAACCCTTCAAACAATTTCAGCAGAACGTGCGGCTCTCCCGGCGATCTCCTCCAAGGCACCTGGAATTAATAAACTTTAGCATGGTTGGGCCATCCTCCAAGAAATTATTCCAATCACGCCCCTGATCCATATTCGCGGTGGCAACACAAGCGCGGCACGAGGTGCCCACCGGTGTGGCCACTGTTGGTGCATGGCGACTGTAGCAGTGCTGTGTCACTGAGCCAGCGGTGCAGCGCGACTGTAGCAGTGCTGTGTCACTGAGCCAGCGGTGCAGCGCGAATGTAGCAGTGCTGTGTCACGGAGCCAGCGGTGCAGCGCGACTGTAGCAGTGCTGTGTCACGGAGCCAGCGGTGCAGCGCGACTGTAGCAGTGCTGTGTCACTGAGCCAGCGGTGCAGCGCGACTGTAGCAGTGCCGTGTCACGGAGCCAGCGGTGCAGCGCGACTGTAGCAGTGCTGTGTCAAGGAGCCAGCGGTGCAGCGCGACTGTAGCAGTGCTGTGTCACGGAGCCAGCGGTGCAGCGCGACTGTAGCAGTGCCGTGTCACGGAGCCAGCGGTGCAGCGCGACTGTAGCAGTGCTGTGTCAAGGAGCCAGCGGTGCAGCGCGACTGTAGCAGTGCTGTGTCACGGAGCCAGCGGTGCAGCGCGACTGTAGCAGTGCTGTGTCACGGAGCCAGCGGTGCAGCGCGACTGTAGCAGTGCCGTGTCACGGAGCCAGCGGTGCAGCGCGACTGTAGCAGTGCTGTGTCACTGACGAGCCAGCGGTGCAGCGCGACTGTAGCAGTGCCGTGTCACGGAGCCAGCGGTGCAGCGCGACTGTAGCAGTGCTGTGTCAAGGAGCCAGCGGTGCAGCGCGACTGTAGCAGTGCTGTGTCACGGAGCCAGCGGTGCAGCGCGACTGTAGCAGTGCTGTCACTGAGCCAGCGGTGCAGCGCGACTGTAGCAGTGCTGTGTCACGGAGCCAGCGGTACTGCATACCTGCCGGCAAACACAATGAAGACAATGCGGCGCTTTCCTGGAACGGGACAATGTCGGCGATGGTCACCGCCTCCAGCCGCCAGCCAGTAGAATGGGATCGCTTTCCTCGTTAGTTTGCCGCTTGCAGCTCCATCGAGTATGCTGGCCGGCGGGCTGCTGTAGGCCTGGTGAGCATCGCTCAAATGCCACAACTGGTGAACAACAGACGTCCGAAACGAAAACTGCACGGCAGGCAAACTCAGCCGGACGCTGTAATTAGCTGACTGGAGTCATGGAGTTAACACTAACTACTTTAGCTGAGGAACCCTGCTCCATTCCCCTGACAGAATATACACCAGCGTAAAGTTCCTGTAACATCGCTGGGGCATATGCTGCATATCTAGGTCATCAGTGGCATGCAATCAACATTAAATTCAGCACATTTTACTACTTTCCTCAGCGAACAAACAAAGCGGGTAGGGGGAGAATTTGAGGTAATTTCCTAGCGATATGTTCTTACTCAGAGGTAAGAATGTAATTTATACCCCCTTACGAGAAACAGACGCTGAGTTCAAATTCGGCACCTAAAATTACTTCGGAATCAGAGTACGAAAAACGGGTCCACTTCATTTTCACGCGGCCGCTAGCAACAGACGCGAAGCTGGAACGTCGCCAGATGCGAGTGACGTCACGTGACGTCACCAGACGCACGGGAGCCACGTCTGTGCATTGCATCATCAAATGTAGTCTTTTCCACCGAACATTATTTCCCTTCGTCATCAAATATCAAACACGGCAGCAGACATAGTCTTGCTTTCAGAGACATAGATAAAGCCTTTGGTGCCGCACCGGCTCGTAAGCCTTCCTGGCTATCAGTTGGTAAGGGCTGACGGACCTGACGGCCGTGATTATGGCGGAGGAACAACTCGAAAGTCGCGCGAGACGTTCAGTGCGACTTTGGATAAACCACGCAACATTTGACGAGTTCCTGATACAGTCAATTAGTTGTGTGTTTCCCAGTATTTAGTTTTATTTGATTTTGACCCAACCAGTCATGTAATGTCTCTATAGCAGCCTCCAAGCGTCGGATGAGATAAGCAACGTCTTGGCGTTTGTCGGTGACGAGCTGAGTGTCATCCGAGTACTGCGGGAATCAAATGCAGTGGTCAGTGCGAAGCACAGGAAAGCGGACGCGGAACAGATGTTATGTATTATTGGATCACAAAATGTGTGGTGGGAAGCAGTATACCTATGCAGGATATTCAGGTGCTGGGAAGCCTAGCCTAACTGTCATGCTATTCGTGACGCTAATGGTGCCACATGTCAACAGGATTGCATTAAAATGCACCGATGTACTCATAGGACTAGGTCATGTTCAACACTACAACTCGTGAGCTACTTCCAGTAATTGTGAACGTACCAGTGTTATCACATATCCGACACTCACGGTGTATGGCAACTCATCAACTCAATGTATGTCCACTGTCCAGCATGCAAAGCTGATAAACTTGGCTGCGCTTGTAATCTCTGGGCGACGCCGGCGAGACTGGACAGCGTGACGTGCGCAGGAACAAATCACTGAACGTGACGAATAGCCGAACGGAGTCCAGGAAGCCAAGATTCGGATACAGATCAGCCGATGCTTCTAATAAACTGCCATCGAGCATACAGAAGTGCAATACCTGAGCGTGCAAGTATAAGCTTAAAGAGCACCGGAATTAAGAGCAGGAGCAGAGGGTGTGTGTGTGTACTGATTTAATGCTCGCCCGCTGTATTTCATTATGACTTGTATGACCTCCTGCATCACTGTTCTGTGATATTAACCTTTTCTATCCTGCTGTTTTATCATATTAGTGCGAGGTTGTAATAGCCACAAGTGAATTATGGAGTACCTTAAAACATGTCTATATATTTATGTGCATCTGCATCTGCATTTGTATCTGTATCTGTGTATATATCTATATCTGTATCTGTATCTGTATCTGCACTTGCTTCTGTATTTGCATCTGTATCTGTATCTGCATCTGTATCTGAATCTGTATCTGTATCTGTATCTGTATCTGTATCTGTATCTGTATCTGTATCTGTATCTGTATCTGTATCTGTATCTGTATCTGTATCTGTATCTGTATCTGCATCTGCATCTGCATCTGCATCTGCATCTGCATCTGCATCTGCATCTGCATCTGCTTCTGCATCTGCATCTGCATCTGCATCTGCATCTGCATCTGCATCTGCATCTGCATCTGCATCTGCATCTGTGTCTGTGTCTGTGTCTGTGTCTGTGTCTGTGTCTGTGTCTGTGTCTGTATCTGTATCTATAGAAAAGTATGTTCATGCGTGCCTGATGTATCCAGATGATCCCAGTGTGCTTTATTTAAACGAGTGTATGTAAAAACCATTGTATGTGTGGGTGTGATTTTAATGCATGCAATGACATCTTCCGTGCGCTGCATAAGTATGTTGCTATCGCGTTCATATAAATTATGAACTGCTTCCTTAATCTGCTGTGACATGAAATGGGCAGGAGTTTTCAGTTTCGTGTGCTGTGGTATGCATGGGCCGCAGTTTGTATTGTAGTCTGCTGTGAAATAACATGGACCGGAGTTTTCAGTGTAGTCTGCTGTGAGATATTATGGCCCGGAGTTTTCAGTGTAGTCTGCTGTGACCTGACATGTGCCGAAGTTTTCGGTGTAGTCTGTTGTGACCTGACATGGGCCGGAGTTTTCATGCGAGGAGCAGCAAGTGTGTAGTGGTCCGCTGTTGACTTTCGTGTTCGCCTTGCCATGTGGCGAGTCGTGTCGAATATGCTGGTGGCTTTTCAGAAGTGAAAAGAGAAAGTGTAAAAATCTGTAGTTTTATACTGTGTGACGTATTGGAACTTGGAACAGTTCTCGACTACTTTTCGTATCATGTCTTGGTAGAGTTTCAGTTCAGATTTATCTCTGTCCAGCGAGTGGTACAGCTGCACTATCGCTGCGTAAGCTGACGAGAAAAAAACACCTTTTGATGCCTCTGGTTTCCGACGTCAACTTGTATTTTCCTTTTCGTATATTGCCGGATTAAGAGTGCATCTGAAAGAAATGAACACAATGACACATTGGGCAGTATTTTCCACCGTCCATTGTTTACAGAGGAGCTCGACACAACCTCTTCTGCAGTTTCGCACATAATATAGGTTGAAATATCTAGGGAACAGAAATCGAAACTTTCTTCACGGATCTACGAATATTATGCTGAAACAATTAGCATTAAATTAATAGCATCTGATGAAAAATGTCTTCTTCGTCACTTGATGTAAAACTTGCTGATTTTGTGTTTCAAAAATCGTAAGCATTTAGTTACACATATATAGACACACATATATACATACGAACCCGGACAATAGGAAAGATGCAATATCGCGCGTCTAGTGCATTTTCATAGACTAATACCGATGTTAAGGCAAGATAATGCCGATCGGGAAAAACAATTTAATGATTCAGTAAATACTATTCCGCCTCGACAAGCAGTTCAGCTTGACCGACATGCGCCGGTTAGTGATGTGACGTCCAGACCCGACTGTGTTTTCCAGAACGTGCCTTCCTTTTTTGCCACCACGCTTGTTCTTCGTCGGAAGACCGACGAAGTATGGAAGTCTTACGCAAAATTAGTTTATCTATGCAAATTGGTTTCGTACGAAGCGCAAGACCGTCGAAGATTACCAATTCATTGGGTAGTCGTAAACTTTTCAATCGAGACCTCGTGAGAAGCCAGGTGAAGTGGATGTGAGTCGCTGTGTGGCATACACGCAGCGGCAAGCACTGCTGCGCTTGTTCACTTACGTTTGCTGACCGTGGTCCCGTAGACCATGACCATGATTTCGTCAAACTGTTGGGATGTCACCACTTGTTCGGGGCTCTCGTGGCCCGAAGGGTGCTGAGACGGTGCTGAAGATGACTGCGCCTGTACTGCACCTGTGTTGCGCCTGTACTGCGCCTGTACTGCGCCTGTACTACACCTGTACTGCGCCTGTACTGCGCCTGTACTACACCTGTACTGCGCCTGTACTGCACCTGTACTGCACCTGTACTGCGCCTGTACTGCACCTGTACTGTGCGAAGCTGTCGTGTCAGCATCGGTGGCAGTTGAGGCCACGTCCACAGGAAATGACGTTCTCCGGCTGCCACTACTGGCGGAAGGCTGGCTTTCTTTGGAACTTGTTGATGGCTTTTGTAGCTTTTTGTGCTGTGCCGGTTCGCTGATTTTCTGCAAACTGTGTGCACTGAAATCAGGTGTTGGAGTAGGGGATGAGTTGTCTAGGGGTAAGATGCTCGTCTCACAATCGAAAGATTGTGGGTTCGAATCTCACCTGTCGCTACTCTTCGCCCGCGACCAATCGGCGTGAGAGATTGGCGACGCTATATGACTCAACGGTCGACGTGTCGGAAAAAAAACAATAACCAATAACCAGGTGTTGGAGGGTGTACCTATCAGCTGCTGGAGGGTGTACCTATCAGCTGTTGGAGGGTGTACCTATCAGCTGCTGGAGGGTGTACCTATCAGCTGCTAGAGGGTGTACCTATCAGCTGTTGGAGGGTGTACCTATCAGCTGTTGGAGGGTGTACCTATCAGCTGTTGGAGGGTGTACCTATCAGCTGTTGGAGGGTGTACCTATCAGCTGCTGGAGGGTGCACCTATCAGCTGCTGCAGGGTGTACCTATCAGCTGCTGGAGGGTGTACCTATCAGCTGCTGGAGGGTGTACCTATCAGCTGTTGGAGGGTGTACCTATCAGCTGTTGGAGGGTGTACCTATCAGCTGCTAGAGGGTGTACCTATCGGCTGCTGGAGGGTGTACCTATCAGCTGCTGAAGGAAGTACCTATCAGCTGCTGGAGGGTGTACCTATCAGCTGCTGGAGGGTGTACCTATCAGCTGCTGGAGGGTGATGTCAACCCGACGCGTTATGCGGTGCACAGGGGCCGGCACACAGCGGCACACAGCGGCCTAGAGGTCGAGAAAACCTTCATCTCTCCAACCGGGGATGGAACAACAAACTGCCTTTCGCCACCCAAGCAAGGTGCCGCTTCTCGAGGTTCCGTGAAACAAGCTTGAGCGATTTACGGTTTGGGTGTGAATGGTGGTGTGAGGAGGGGTGAACTTAATCTGATTTTGCAGTACATGGGCCGATCACGATACCTAATCATACCTATCATTATATAATTACAATCCTTACAATCATTACAAATTACAATAATTACAAATAATTACAATCATTAAAAATTGCACTCATTACAAATTGCAATCATTACAAATTACAATCGTTACAAATTACAATCATTACAAATTCCACTCATTACAAATTACAATCATTACAACTTACAATCATTGCATCATACCAAACCAAACCAAACCAAACCTAACCCAATCTAACCTTACCCAACCTAATCTAACCTCACCTAACCTAACCGAACCTGACCTAATCTAACCTAGCATAACTTGATATAACTTGAGGTCTGGAGATCTTGAGGTACCTTGAGGTCCTTGGGCGCTGTATGACCAAGGCAGTGATGAGCCCCTAAGGCAGTGGTGCGCCCCTAAGGCAGTGGTGTGCCCCTAAGGCAGTGGTGCGCCCCTAAGGCAGTGATGCGCCCCTAAGGCAGTGGTGCGCCCCTAAGGCAGTGGAGCGCCCCTAAGGCAGTGGAGCGCCCCTAAGGCAGTGGTGCGCCCCTAAGGCAGTGGAGCGCCCCTAAGGCAATGATGCGCCCCTAAGGCAGTGGAGCGCCCCTGAGGCAGTGGTGCGCCCCTAAGGCAGTGGAGCGCCCATAAGGCAGTGGTGCTCTCCTAAGGCAGTGGTGCGCCCCTAAGGCAGTGATGCGCCCCTAAGGCAGTGGAGCGCCCCTAAGGCAGTGGAGCGCCCCTAAGGCAGTGGAGCGCCCCTAAGGCAGTGGAGCGCCCCTAAGGCAGTGGTGCGCCCCTAAGGCAGTGGAGCGCCCCTAAGGAAGTGGAGCGCCCCTAAGGCAGTGGTGCGCCCCTAGGGCAGTGGAGCGTCCCTAAGGCAGTGGTGCGCCCCTGAGGCAGCCCAAATATCCGCGGTCTTCTCGTCAGATAGGACTCAACAAACTTGTGTACTGCAAAATGTTGCACTTAATAAATATATCAAATTATAAGCATATGAAAAAGTAACTACACTTTTCTTGGAACTAGGAGCAATGTGGAGATTATCTTCATCATCCGCTTCACGACGAGTCAGATTTGTTTCCGGAAATGTATATATATATATATATATATATATGCATATCTTACAAAACTCCGATATTTTGCTCTGGGATCTTTTGATCACACTGGACTGGAATTGTTCGCGGCACAGCATCGTTACGCCGCCATGTCCGCTGTTGTCAGACCGGTAACCGGACAAATGCACGTAAAGCAAATGTGCGTATGGCAGATGCACGTACGCAAATGTACATATGCAAATATACGTTAGCGCACATATACGTTTGGCAATTGTATGCAAGCGCAATGACAAATGTACATATGTATGTATGACAAATGTACATAAGCGCAAATGTATGTAAGCGCAAATGTACGTAAGCGCTAAAGTACGTAAGCGCAAATGTACGTATGCGCAAATGTTCGCAAACGCAAGTATACGTAAACGTAAAAGTATGCCAGAGCAAATGTACGTATGAGCCAATGTACGTACATTTAAGCATATTTACATTTGCATTGACGAGCATTTGTTTGCACGTACTTTTCCATGTACGTACATTTGCACTAGCGTAGGTTCATACGTACATTTACGCTCACGTACTTATGCGATTACATACATTTGCAATTACATACAGTTACGCATACTTACATTTACGCATACATGCATTTGTACTTACGTACACTTACGCTTACGTACATTTACGCTCACGTGCATTCACGCTTACGTACATTTACGCTTAGGTACATTTGCAATTACCTACATTTACGCATACCTACATTTGTACTTACGTAAATTGCGCATATATACATTTGCGCTCACGTACATACGTACATTTACGCTTAAGTACATTTGCGCTTACGTACTTATGCGCATACATACATTTGCGCTTACGTACTTTAGCGCTTCCGTACATTTGTAATTGCGTACATTTACCCATACGTACATTTGAACTTACGTACATTTGCGCATATGTACATTTGCGCATACGTACATTTGCGCATACGTATCTTTTCGAATACCTACATTTGCGCTTCCGTACTTTTGCGCTTACGTACAATTGCACTTACGTACATTTGTGCATACGTACATTTGCGCTTACGTACTTTTGTGCATACATACATTTGCGCTTGCTTACTTTTGCGCATACGCACATTTGCTTAAGTATATTTGCTTACGTACATTTGCTTACGTACATTTGCTTATGTACATTTGCTTACGTACATTTGCTTACGTACATTTGCTTACGTACATTTGCTTACGTACATCTGCCATACGCACATTTGTCCTTACGTACATTTGTCCTAAAATCGTCAGACCATCGGCTCGATGTTGCCCGAATCCAGGGAAGATCAGCAGGCGTGATGGCATGGCGAGTGTCAACAAAGTTTAGGTGACAGATGTCACGCCTCATATCGCATTTTATGGATTTCGTGTTGCATCTCTGGTAACTTGAGCTTGACCGCTTGGATGTCGCTGGTGCTCAGTATATTTGGCATCCGCAAACTTCTGCCGAGTTCCATCCGGTGGTCCTGCCGCCATGCCGTTGCCCCTGCCTGCGGCCCCTGGTTCTCCTCACTACAGCCGCTGGCACCGCCGCTGTCTCCGCGCCTGGTTCTCCGCCCTGCAGGCGCTGGCACCGCCCGTGCCCGCCCGGAGCAGGGCGCGCACGCTGCACGGACAGGAGACGGCGGTACCCGATGACAGCCACGGGCCGGCTGGCCAACTGCCAACTGCCATGCAGGAAACACTTCTATGGCACTAGGACGGCCTTCCGAGGAGCGATGGCTGACACCGCCGCTGCGCCGACCCTCGCGCCGCCCGCCTCAGGGCACAGTCGGCACCGGCCATGGCCTCAGGGGTCCGACCGGTGTACTGTTGTCGCGGCCGGACGCGTCACTAACGTTGGAATTGTGGTGAGGGAGGACTGCGGCCGTCGGCGTCACGGGGACGAGGATGGCGCCCAGCCACACCTGAGCCAGCAGCAGCAGCAGCAGCAGCAGCAGCAGCAGCAGCAGCAGCAGCAGCAGCAGCAGCAGCAGCAGCAGACGACGCAGTAAGTGTGTTACGCACCGAGTGTGGTATTGTGTGTTAGGCTGCACTGGGTCTGGTATGGTGTATTAAGCTTCTTCAAGTGTGATATTGTGTGTTGGGCTGCTCCAAGTGTGGTATTGTGTGTTAGGCTGCTCCCAGTGTGGTATTGTGTGTTAGGCTGCTCCCAGTGTGGTATTGTGTGTTAGGCTGCTCCCAGTGTGGTATTGTGTGTTAGGCTGCTCCCAGTGTGGTATTGTGTGTTAGGCTGCTCCCAGTGTGGTATTGTGTGTTAGGCTGCTCCCAGTGTGGTATTCTGTGTTAGGCTGCTCCAAGTGTGGTATTGTTGGTTGGTTGGTTATTTGGGCTTACGGGCACATCGACTGCGTTGGTCATACAGCGCCCATAGTGTGGTATTGTGTGTTAGGCTGCTCCAAGTGTGGTATTGCGTGTTAGGCTGCTCCAAGTGTGGTATTGTGTTTTAGGCTGCTCCAAGTGTGGTATTGTGTGTTAGGCTGCTCCAAGTGTGGTATTGTGTATTAGGCTGCACCGAGTGTGGTATTGTGTGTTAGGCTGCTCCCAGTGTGGTATGGTGTGTTAGGCTGCTCCAAGTGTGGTATTGTGTGTTAGGCTGCTACCAGTGTGGTATTGTTTGTTAGGCTGCTCCCAGTGTGGTATTGTGTATTAGGCTGCACCGAGTGTGGTATTGTGTGTTAGGCTGCTCCAAGTGTGGCATTGTGTGTTAGGCTGCTCCAAGTGTGGTATTGTGTGTTAGGCTGCTCCAAGTGTGGTATTGTGTGTTAGGCTGCTCCAAGTGTGGCATTGTGTGTTAGGCTGCTCCAAGTGTGGCATTGTGTGTTAGGCTGCTCCAAGTGTGGTATTGTGTGTTAGGCTGCTCCAAGTGTGGTATTGTGTGTTAGGCTGCTCCCAGTGTGGTATTGTGTGTTAGGCTGCTCCAAGTGTGGTATTGTGTGTTAGGCTGCTCCAAGTGTGGTATTGTGTGTTAGGCTGCTCCCAGTGTGGTATTGTGTGTTAGGCTGCTCCCAGTGTGGTATTGTGTGTTAGGCTGCTCCCAGTGTGGTATTGTGTGTTAGGCTGCACATGTATATGTATATGTATATGTATATGTATTAGGGTGTTTCAAAACTGAATGATATACCATATGGTGACGTTGGATGAGACGTGGCGAGCATGCCGCGTACATATGTCTCACACGATGTATGTGCTCGACATCATCGTGGTTAGTAACGGCCGCTAGCAGGCGCAAATAGCCTACTCATGAATACATTCTTCTCACTGGGAAAAAGCCGTATCCGCCCTCCTCGCCGGTGCCGGCGAGGAGGGCGGACACCGCCAACAAAGCGGTGTCCGCCCTGCTCGCCGGTGTCCGCCCTCCTCGCCGGTGCCGGCGAGGAAGGCGGACACCGCCAACAAAGCCGTGTCCGCCCTGCTCGCCGGTGT
>JAOTOM010004029.1:0-192500 GCA_034440615.1 Ashinkailepas kermadecensis | reverse complement strand
TTGTACCGTGTGCACGTGCTGTGCTGGTCTGTGTCGGCGGGTGACGTTGTACCGTGTGCACGTGCTGCTCTGGTCTGTGTCGGCCGGTGACGTTGTACCGTGTGCACGTGCTGTGCTGGTCTGTGTCGCCCGGTGACGTTGTACCGTGTGCACGTGCTGCTCTGGTCTGTGTCTGGTGGGTGACGTTGTACCGTGTGCACGTGCTGTGCTGGTCTGTGTCCGTTGTACCGTGTGCACGTGCTGTGCTGGTCTGTGTCGGCCGGTGACGTTGTACCGTGTCACGTGCTGTGCTGGTCTGTGTCGGTGGGTGACGTTGTACCGTGTGCACGTGCTGCTCTGGTCTGTGTCGGCCGGTGACGTTGTACCGTGTGCACGTGCTGTGCTGGTCTGTGTCTGCGGGTAACATTGTACCGTGTGCACGTGCTGCTCTGGTCTGTGTCGGTGGGTGACGTTGTACCGTGTGCACGTGCTGCTCTGGTCTGTGTCGGAAGGTGACGTTGTACCGTGTGCACGTGCTGTGCTGGTCTGTGTCGGCCGGTGACGTTGTACCGTGTGCACGTGCTGTGCTGGTCTGTGTCGGCGGGTGACGTTGTACCGTGTGCACGTGCTGTGCTGGTCTGTCGGCCGGTGACGTTGTACCGTGTGCACGGGCTTTGCTGGTCTGTGTCGGCTGGTGACGTTGTACCGTGTGCACGTGCTGCTCTGGTCTGTGTCGGCGGGTGACGTTGTACCGTGTGCACGTGCTGCTCTGGTCTGTGTCGGCCGGTGACGTTGTACCGTGTGCACGTGCTGTGCTGGTCTGTGTCGGCAGGTGACGTTGTACCGTGTGCACGTGCTGTGCTGGTCTGTGTCGGCCGGTGACGTTGTACCGTGTGCACGTGCTGTGCTGGTCTGTGTCGGCCGGTGACGTTGTACCGTGTGCACGTGCTGTGCTGGTCTGTGTCGGCCGGTGACGTTGTATCGTGTACACGTGCTGTGCTGGTCTGTGTCGGCGGGTGACGTTGTACCGTGTACACGTGCTGCTCTGGTCTGTGTCGGCCGGTGACGTTGTACCGTGCACGTGCTGTGCTGGTCTGTGTGAAGGTGACGTTGTACCGTGTGCACGTGCTGTGCTGGTCTGTCGGCCGGTGACGTTGTACCGTGTGCACGTGCTGTGCTGGTCTGTGTCGGAAGGTGACGTTGTACCGTGTGCACGTGCTGCTCTGGTCCGTGTCGGCCGGTGACGTTGTACCGTGCTGCGGTGGCGGTGGCGGCGGTCGGCGGTCGGCGGTCGGCGGTCGGAGGGCGGCTGGTGCTGCGGTTGGATATCCCCGCCATGCCCCGGTGGCGGCTCACCGCTGCCGACCTCCAGTTTCAGGCATTTGACGGTAGGCTCAGCACCTCTCGTGGCGATTATCAGCTGGACATTCCGCCTGCAGTCGTGCGGTATATAAGCCCGGTCGGCTGAGCAGCGCGAACCGCCGCCAGTGGGTGTTTGCGCCAGCTGGGCCACTCAACATCTGACCAACATCTGCCCAATATCTGCCCAGCACCAACATCAACACGCCCGGGCGGCATGGCACTCTGGGTAAGCTGACTTGTGGGTATGACCCTGAAATGTGGGCATGAGGGCTAGGTGGTAAGAGGTAAAACATGAAGATCGAAAGTGATAAAGCATTATTTTTAAAATAAAAAAGACAGCACATTAGCAATCGTATCTAGTCTTTGAATGGGCTCTAACGGGCCGAAAGCCACCCCAGACAAGTGAAACTTTGAGGTAATACCCATGCTACTGGACAATGTCCGTGCTACCGGACATGCCGCCGGACATGCCGCCGGACATGCCGCCGGACATGCCGCCGGACATGCCGCCGGACATGCCGCCGGACATGCCGCCGGACATGCCGCCGGACAAGCCGACGGACAATACCCGTGCCGATCCTTCGGAACTCTTAGCCCGCACGTGAGTCACGAATGCCAACGTCTGTTGGGGTGACGATTATAAAGTAAAAGGACTTGGATAATGCATGTGCATTGTTGAAGCAAAAATCATGTGACATGCGATGGTAGCAAAGCATGCTACCAGCTCACTCCATTCCACAACTGCAATATCAATAGCATGCACATAGTCCTTGCTCGACATTGGCAGCGCTCGATGCAACAATTAATGTTCGACATGTGAAAGCGGATATTCTTTGCTATTCAAATCTCATCAAGGTAGAGCTTGTAAGTAAAAGAAGTGAATATGTAACTGCCCACTGCCCTTAATCGCGCCAATAGCCGTGATCGTGCATAAAGTGCGTCAAGAGCCACCCAATAAACACTGCCCATAATCACGTAAGTTTCACTGCTGAGATTCAATAGAGAGCTTTAGGTAACGTACCATTAACATCCAGCAGAGTTGCTGAAAACTTCAGACACAGGATCTTAACCTACACTGCGGTCATGGGCATTCAAAGCCCGGAATTACTCACAATCGGAAAGAATGGAAAACCTATAGATTTTAGTAAAATCGACATGATTGAAAGCACATATGCCAACATGAATATTTACACTTCAAATGTCATGGTCTTTGTAGTTATTTTTTTATACAATTGTAATAAGAAGCTATACAAATCATATAGTCATGTTAAACTGTGCATGTACTTTGGCAAACTGAAGCAACATTAAGCAAGGTGTTTTACGTGCAATGGTCTTTACATCACTACTTCACACACACTCAAAAATATATTGTATGGATTGTCAACAATTTGTCCTAATATAGGCATTTGTCCATTCTACACAAGCATGGCATACCAAAAAGAGGTGTTTAAGGAAAATACAATCATTTTTTCTTGCCAAACAAAAACTTCTTTTTTACCGACATAGAAGACCCTGAGAGCAAAACAAACAAGAATGCAGGGACTGGACATTTTTATCTTTAAAAACAAATTATTTTAATCCAAGTTCTTGCTGGGGTGGCTTTACGAACCAGGATCATATTGCTAAGCAGAGCTTGTTGCGTGAACCCTGGCCCCACCACCCGATCCATGAACTCCAGTTCAACGGCAGAATTTTGACCGATAGTTTAACGTGCCGTCAATGCACCGATACGGCCGCCCGGTAGCTCGTCCCCGGCCTTATCGGGCCAGTTTCCAACTGACCCTCCCAGCCGGGGGCTAAATGCGAGCGCGTGAAGCGACTCGAACCCTGTGTTGCCAGAACAGGAGAGACCGGTGCGGGCCAGCGCTCTAACCAACTGAGCTACCGGGGCGACTTGATGAAGCTTACCCAGCAACTTCTTCAGGTGCCATTTTTGGGACATAACATATAAGCAAGATATTCTTTCTTTGAAATCATGTCACCTAGCATTGATACTGCAGATGATACATTGATACATTGATGATACTCCAGTGATATAGTGATATTAGGTGATTCAACATCAGTAGGATTAGGTGATCCAATATCAGTAGGATTAGGTGATCCAATATCAGTAGGTTCAGGTGATCTAACGTCGGCAAATTATGTTAGGTTAGGTCAGGTCAGGTTAGTTTGGGTTATATTTTTATTGTAACATTACATAATTTTTCAATATATGCTGCCTCACACAAAACACTTTCTGTATACTTCCCATATTTTGTTGAAGTGAGGTGGTATTGCCTATATCTGCATAGTCATAAGATGTTTTTTATGTGGTTGTTTAAAATGTTATTTGATTGATTTTTATGTTCTTTTTGATACATTTGTGATTTAGGATGTTTTATGACTTCTTGGAATTTATAATTCCAATGTAAGGTTTATGAACGTGACTAAGATGAAGGGACCACTCATTTTCTGTGCAAACCCTTGCTTTTCAGGCTGTGAGCAAAGTAACACCAAAAAGGTGGCTATGAGTTGGGTAACAGCATAAAAAGAAACGTACAAAAAATGAAAAAAATGCAACATAATGTAACCTGACCTAGACTAACCTCACTTTTGAGA
The DNA here is from genome assembly GCA_034440615.1 of Ashinkailepas kermadecensis. Classification (NCBI taxonomy): domain Eukaryota; kingdom Metazoa; phylum Arthropoda; class Thecostraca; family Neolepadidae; genus Ashinkailepas; species Ashinkailepas kermadecensis. Next base: position 188,561 of record JAOTOM010004029.1, on the reverse strand, counting down.
AAAAATATTCAAAAAATGAAATTAGCAAAATTTAAAGCAATTTATGTTCTAAAGACTTTAAAAATGTATTTTAAAAGACATACCCCAACCTAACTCAACGTAACATCAGCTGTTTTGGAAGAAAAATAATTTCCAAGTTAAATAAGAAGACAAATTTTACAAACATTTTCCAACTGTGAAGATGCCTAACAATCTAACCAAACCTAACCCACTTGTTTACTTTATGGAGGCAAATGTGTGTAAAAACTTGTCTTCTTGCTACCTTAACCCGCGCACGTCCGGGGGGGAGCAGATATCTGCCCCCCTGCGGTTTTTCCTACTTTGCCACCATACTAATCGGGTTAGCAAGGCCAAACCTCGCATGGCTGCTCATTGGTCTTTTCCGCATAATCCTCAGAAATGTTTGACCCTGGGTCATCTCAAGTCAGGTCACCAGGTCAGGCGAAGTGACCTAACGTCCCTCCGAGTTCTAGGTGGCATCACTCCCACAATAACTGGGCGATTGATTTCAAACTTATATCACGTCATGATCTTATCAGGGTCTATAATATGTATCTCACGGTTTTTTCGTAGCGTTGACCTGAGGTCAGGTCGTGGCCATGGCTTACCCATTATAGGCCTATGGAAAAATATACAAATGTTTCCTGGTCACATATTTGCTTTCGGAATGACCTCCAACCGTTATGGCGTGTAGTTGGAAGCTATTCGCAATGCTATCGCGGACACTTTTGCTCAGTGGCCCCACCAAGGTCAGCTGAGGTCACCTGAAATCACTAGCACATTTATGCGCATTATATCGCAATGCATTGAGCTAGAAGGCTGAAATTACCGTCATTGTGCTTGTATCGCCAAGACGTGTCGATTGATATATTACATGACCTCCCTACTCTACTCCATGACCTTGACCTGAGGTCATTGTTTCGGTGACCCATCTGTTGACCTGACCTTAAATTACACAGCATATGTCGATAGCACATTTTAAGGGCTGTCGAATAGCATTTGCAGTTTGTTTCTATCTGTTACAGGTCCTGAGATATGTGCCAATATCTGAGGGTCCCACCCGATATGGTCGAATTTGACATATGATGACCCAGTGACCTAAATATTGACCTGAGCGAGAAAATGACCGAAATACTTTCGATAGAGCTTGCCACCAGCTATCCAAAGCCATTTTCCGTTTGTCGCTACCTAGCATAGTTCTCGAGATCTTAGGGGGGCAGACATCTGCCCCCCCCCCGGACATGCGAAGTTGGCGCGGACCGCCGGACGTGCGAGTGTTAAAGCACAATAATGCCTTCTTTTCTGCATGAAATGACCGCTTATTGAGATTTAAGTACAACTTGAAGTGCTTATGTCAAAAACGTTTTCATTTCCCAAAGATTTCTCAAATTACATCAATACACTGGAAACACATTTTTGTTTAACCAAAAGTGCCCTAGGGGTTCCTTCTGTATATTTATCTAAATTGCGTGCATTGTGCGAACTGGAAAAGTTGGTTTTGAGTCGTTTGGTACGGCCAAGTAAAAAATAATTCTCATAAATTTTCAAATTCCCTGAATTTGGAAAGCTTGGTGGGTGCCTAACTAGGTACCTTAGCATGAGCTCAGAGCAACACTTTCATAAAATGCAACTAGGTTTTGCATAATTTTAGATTGAAGATCAAGTTTGGTCCAAAGCAGGCTGTTTTATTTGTTGGCTTGACCGATATGTCCGTCCTGGAAACACTAGTGAAAGCATGGAATTTACAGAGATGACTAAGCATCACATCAAAGCCCGGTAAGAGCCCACTGGCCACTGGTCACTAACAGACTTCCTCGTTAAGCTTTCGGTTCTAGTATTTGTCACTTCTAGTACCTACCTAAGTGGGTTGGTAGGTACCTGGCTCCTGGTCCACAATTCCGCACATTCCTTTATTTTCACGAATCAATGGGACATTTGTGTGCAAAGCATAGCCCGATGTACCTAAAAAAAAGTCCCTCACACAGCGATCTCCATTAAGAACAGAATGGAGTTTAGTATTAGTACCCAGGACTGGACACAACTCCAAAAAGGCCGCCTTCCCTGCGCTTGTTATGAAACGAAAGCGCAATATCTGGCGATATTTTCCAGAGGCATGCCTTTGCGGACGGGTGATAGAGCTGTTCTGAAGCTAAGATATTAATATGAACTTCAATTTTCACTATAATTTGGAGTCACCAATGCATATTTGTTTCCAATTTTTAAACTTTTATATTTTCCAGTGGATGAAAGCATCATTTGTACGAAAAGACATACGAAAATACGTCCCAACTCTACTCAGGTGAGGCATTGCCTTAGTGCCTTACATGGGCCAACCGCCCATGTGCATGCAGTCAAGAAGTACTCATTTTGATGCTTTCATGGAAAGTGCAGCTCTGACATAAATTTGTATGCGAATGTGAATCTTGGACGCCGCTAGTATTTCAGACATTACGCATTAATCATATAAAGTTCCATAAAGTGCATAAAGTTCATAGTGTTCAGGCTTAATAAGAGCTACAGGGGCACATCTGGGTTAAGCCTATCTAGGAAAGATGCTATAAAATTACCTGCTCACACCCCAATCAATCAATTATCTCAAGTTCCAAGGGAACTATATATTCCAACCTATCAAGCACCATTCACCTGATATTGCATAGCACACTCCTCAGAAATTCCAAATCCTCCCCAATTGTGCTTCCATAGACAATCTCATCAGTATCACATACCCAAAGGTCGGTGCTGAATCCATTGCTAGGCACACCCATTGCTAGTATAATACTCAATTTATCAGCATGATCCACATAAGGGTCAAGTTCCAGCAGTAACACAAGGTCGATCCTAAAGAGACCTGCACCGTACACACCTACTAGCATACACTCTATCTTAGATTCGTAAAGGGAAGATACCATAACCCTGGCAAAAGACACTCTTCACCTCAACCAACACCACATCCCTAATTCCAAAGAATACATCCACCAGCATCCCTACACTCATGAATATCTATCCACGTTAACTATTCAGCCATATTCATTCGCACCTACAATTTAAAAAAAAATCAACCAGGTCACTGGCCTTCAGTGATCCAAGGTCAAATTTCACAAACCATGTCTCATGGCTCTTAACCCGCGCCATCTCGGGTGGGGTTGTTATCCCCCCCCTAAGTTGTTCCGCGGATAGTGAAAGAACGGCGCGCGTTAGCGCGCCGAAATTTGGCATACCTTTTCCCACGTCAATTTGGCATATTGTGTCAAAATTTTGAGGTCATGTCATCGAGGGTCAACAAGTTCATGAAGGTCAAGTGAGGTCACCTCCAAAAACGTTCAACCAGTCGTCTCGCTTTAAGGAATAGAGATATCTTAATGAAACTTTCAACGTTTGCTTATCTTTAGGGACACAACAAAACGCACCGGAGGAATTCCGTTTATTTTCCACCGTTTTTTTTATTACTTATTAGTTTTGCATATTTGCCTATTAGAGATAAAATCGAAGATTTTGGCTAAAGTAAGCATTTTTTATGAGGGCAAGTTGACTTCGAACACCGTTTTTCGGTCCGCTCTACCAATTAGAAAAATGCAAAGAAATGAAAACTTTCAAACTCAAACTTCTGAACTTTCCACAAACAAAAATTGTGCGGCGAAAAATTATATGGCACTGGTCAATTTCGTCTTCCTTTTCTGATTCAAGATAATTTTGGGTTTTTGAAATCTCCCCAAAATGAACTCCCGTACAACATTTTTCCACGGTTCGCTTTGTTCACTTCAGGGGTGGGGAATATTTTCCAGTTTTTCTGCCCCTCCCTTGCGGCACTTCGCAGGCTACAGACTACTGTACCCAAAGAAAGTTTGCGAATGACCACCACAGTTGGAGTGGGAAATATATTCACCTGAATAATTGTGCAATTTAACATTACGCCAATGTGATTCCGAAAGCATGAACCGAAGAACCGAACAACCCCACTCAACCAATTTACACGGCACAGCCATCTCACACGGCACACCCATCTCACACGGCACGGTCATCTTACACGGCACGGGCATCTTACACGGCAGAAACAATTTACACGGAACAGCCATCTTAAACGGCACAGCCATCTTAGACGGCACAGCCATCTTACACGGCACAACCATCTCACACGGCACATCCATCTCACACGGCACAGCCATCTTACACGGCAGAAACAATGTACACGGCACAGCCATCTTACACGGCACAGCCATCTTACACGGCACAGCCATCTTACACGGCACAACCATCTTACACGGCACAGCCATCTTACACGGCACAGCCATCTCACACGGCACAGCCATCTTACACGGCACAGCCATTTTACACGGCAGAACCATTTTACACGGCACAACCATTTTACACGGCACAACCATCTTACACGGCACAGCCATCTTACATGGCAGAACTATTTTACACGGCACAGCCATCTTACACGGCACAACCATTTTACACGGCAGAGCCAAGGTGCTTGGTTACTATGGAGCGTACAGCAGTAATATTGCTTCCTGGACTTGCGAATCGGTAGCTCTGGATGGAACGACCAGCCTGTTGTATGGCGTGTTTCTGTGGTAGGGGTGATAGTTTCCATGAAGATACCGTGAACTGTAGCTGTTGATCACCGTCCCTGAACTGTAGCCGTTCATCACCGTCCCTGGACTGTAGCCGTTCATCACCGTCCCTGAACTGTAGCCGTTCATCACCGTCCCTGGACTGTAGCCGTTCATCACCGTCCCTGGACTGTAGCCGTTCATCACCGTCCCTGGACTGTAGCCGTTCATCACCGTCCCTGGACTGTAGCCTTTGTTCACCGTTGAGAAACTGAAGCTCCACTTTCTGGGTTGGCAACGGCAATAAGCTTGTTGAACTCGTTTCTCCTGATTTTCAACCGAATTTTCCTTAAGTTTCTAGGCGCCCAGTGAATATTGTAAGAATACACGATCGAATCCTGAATAACCACGTTGTTGAAGAATCACAAATGTGGACAACCCGAATGCTAGTCTGACAATTACGTCACTGCTACGTCACTTCGTTGTGGCCTGACTGAGTCTGGTCTGGGTGTCGGCAGGCATCTTGTCGCGCTTCCTCTGCCTGTTGTGCCCTCGTCTGCAAGTTGTTTTGAACTTCGGTTTTTCTGTTATCCTTCTTGTCCACGATGATGGCATATCTGCCGATGGAGGAGTAGTAACTCAGCTTTCTTGTCAGGTTTACGGCTGATGGTTTCCTTAGATGTTACACTAGTCTCTGGTTTAGTAAGCTTGTTGGTCTAGCGTTAGTTGGACGCCAGGCTTGTAAATCAGCTGCACTCCAGATACACAACTACAATGACCGGTTCTCCATTGAAATATGACAGCGTCTTCAAAATTCTGGTTTCCAAAGCTTGCTCAGGGTACATATCAGCATTCTCAGCATAGCATCGATAGTGATGTGTTGATCTATCCTATCGGGTGATGAAAGTTCAAATATCTCAATAACGTGAACTTGGCTCGAGAACTTAAGAAAATACTGACGAAACATTCTGAAATTTCGTGGAAAGGTCATGGCGGTGGCTGGCGATGAACGCACTCCGAGCCATAACTATGCGTTTGATTCATTCCTACAATGGTGGACTCGCTTCCTGCCGACTGTTACTTCAGGTTGTGTGCAGCTGCCTTTGAGTGACGTAGCGTGCCATTGTTGCAGGAGGCTCTACTGGTGACCGCACTCTGTACGGCCGCCACACGAGCACAGATTTTGTGGTCTTTGAGTGATGTAGCCTGCCATTGTTTCAGGGGGCTTTACTGGTGACTGTACTCTGCACGGCCGTCACACGAGCCCAGATCTGTGATTGCAAGAGCAGGTTGTTCTGCCCTGCAGTGGTACACCAACTTCGGGTGACCTCGTGCTCCATCAATGGCGTCAGCAGCGGCGTCTGCTGTCCCATGGCCACGCCCATCACATTCAGCAACATCGGTTTTGCAACGAGGTCCAATGTACGGGGAAGATACCGTAGGCCATCCGTGTTCGGAGGAGGCACTAATTTCCAAGCATTTCGTCCTTTCAGTTTCCCGACTTCCGTTGGGACATCATGGGGTTCAACTGCAGTAAGTGTTAATCGACCTCAGAATTTCGGTGGAGCGCAAGTATCTCATCTCGGTAGCAATTCCCGTGTCTCTCCTTATGGCAGTGGATCACGCTTCACCATCCCGGGCAGCGCCTCCGGTTTCCCTACCTCCAGTGGCAGTACACACCCCAGTGGTGGACTTCGTGTCCCGTCTGCTCCCACCTCCTTCGGCCAGTGCCTGCCGCTGGTATTGTGTCCGGATGTGGTCGCCAGCCCGCAGGCGCTGCGCCGCCGCGGCTGCCAGCTGCCGGACGGCTCAGCTGGCGTCACCTGCAGCTCGGCAGGAGCGCTGCTGGCCAAGTGTCCGCCAGGCCTGTCGTCGCTGACGGGCATGCGGCCGTTCACGGGCACCATCAGCGGCGACGACTTCGTGCCCGGCCAGTTGCGCGGCCTGGCGCTCACCGGCGGCGGGGACGCGCTGCTGGGACTGCGCTCAACCATAGACCGAGGCGGCGGGGACGCGCTGCCGGGACTGCGCTCGGCCATGGACCGAGCAGCCTCCGTCGGCAGAAAGGCTGTCGAGACGCTCAACCGGATCTCCACCAACCTGCTCAACAGCGGCCAGATCCCCAACATCAACAGCCCCACCGGCCTATTTTTCCTGAACGCACAGTCGACACAGGCGCAGCAGAGTCTGGGCCAGCAGGCGCTACAGTCGCTGATCACTTCCACCAACCTGCCCTCGGACCAAGCGCAACAAGCCGTGCTCTCGTCTGGCGGCACCTCTGGCCAGAACCGGCCTCAGTCTACCGGTCAAAGCCAGACTATAGTGCCCTCTTGCAACGGGGAACAATCGATCCAGTGCGATGTCAGCAGCAGGTTCCGCACCATCACCGGCCAATGCAACAACTTGAAGAGGCCGCGGCTTGGCCGTGCCCTCACCGGCTTCAAACGGCTCTCACCGAACACCTTCGATGACAACTTGTTCGCGTTCCGCACACGGGCCGTCCGCGGTGGGGTGCTGCCCAGCGCCAGGCGGGTAAGCCAGCACGTGCTAAATACCTTATCGCTAGAGCTGAACGACTTTACATTGTCGTTGATGCAGTTCAGCCAATTCGTTGACCACGACTTAACGCACGCGCTCGTATTCCGGCTGAACTCCGGCTCCGGCATCGAGTGCTGTCAGAACGGCGGCCAGACGCTGCCAAGCACGCCGCTGCACCCGCAGTGCATCCCGATCCCCATACTGGCCAACGACCCGTTCTACAGCCGGTTCGGCCAGCGGTGCATGAGCCTGGTGCGCTCGCTGCCGGCGCCGGAGCCCGACTGCGTGTCGCGGCCGGCGAAGCCGCTCAACGAGCTCACCATGTTCCTGGACATGTCCAACATCTACGGCAGTCAGGAGGAGGAGCTGCGGTCGCTGCGCGCCAACCGAGACGGTCTGCTGGTCGTCAGCGCCGGCAACCTGCTGCCGGTGACCGGCGACGAGAACTCCGACAGGCCGTGTCGCACCAGCCTCTGCTACCGCTCCGGCGACACGCGCGCCAACGAGCAGAGCGGGCTGGCCGTCATGCACACCATCTTCCATCGTGAACACAACCGGATCGCTTGCGTGCTGAAAAAGACGCACCCCGGCTTCGACGACGAGCGGTTGTTCGAGGAGACACGTCGTGTCCTCATTGCCCAGTGGCAGCACATCGTCTACAACGAGTGGCTGCCGATTGTCATAGGCAAGGACTTCGCTCTTCAGCACGCGCTACTGCCGCTGCAGTGCGGCCACTCGCGCCTCTACAGTCCCGACATAGATCCGACCATCTCCAACGCGTTCGCGACCGCCGCCTTCCGGTTCGGTCACACGATGGTGCGCGACGTCTACGACCTGTTCAACGCGCACGGCCAGGTGGTGAAGCGCGTCAACGTCAGCACCACCTTCTTCGATCCCACCGCGGTGGCCAACAACTTCGTCGAGCACGCGCGCACGCTCGTCGCCAGTCGATCGGAGAGCTTCGACACCAACTTCGCGCCGGCCATCCATGAAATGCTGTTCACCACCAACTTTGTGTTCGGATTGGATTTGCTGGCGCTGAACGTGCAGCGCGGCCGCGACCACGGCACCCCCACCTACGCGCAGGTCGCCGAGGCGTGCGGAGCCGCGACCATCCGGAACTGGGGTGACCTCAACCGGGTGATGGACTCGGACGTCATCAACAGACTGCGTTTCGTGTACGACGATCCGCGCGACGTGGACCTCTTCATCGGCGGCGTGTGCGAGCGGCTGGCGCCTGGCGCCCAGGTCGGTCCCACATTCCGCTGCGTGATTGCCCAGCAGTTCTTCGACATGCGCTACGGCGATCGCTTCTTCTACGACAACGGCAACCAGCCGCACAGCTTCAGTGAGCGCCAGCTGACCGAAATCCGAAAGAGCAGCTGGGCGCGCATCATGTGCGACACGCTTGGGCCCGAGTTTGGCAATGACTTTGGTCGGGTGCAGCCGCTGGCGTTTATTTCAACCATTGGCCGAAACCAGGTCACCCATTGTCATACGCAGGCTATTCCCAGCGTGGACCTCTCCTTGTTCTGAAGTCTGCCATCGCCGAGCTACTGGCATTGCCTACGACGTCTTCGCTCTCCTGTTGCTGATGTGTGACAACAGCGGTTGAACCTTCACATTTGCCCAGTTGCGGCGTGTGGAGTTGGAGGGGTGCGGTGCGCCTCTGTCCGCGACACACCCAGGCCGCCGATGTCAACACGCGTGAATTTAATGTGGGCTCGACCCCAGTCAGGTCGACAGGACAAACTTAACCGTCCACAGCCCAGCAGGGCTGTCTATTGCGTTGGTCTGTGGGTGGTAATGCACGTCCGGTCCATGCAGCTGACTGCCGTTAAAGATGGGGCCCACTGTCCAAGAGCAAGAAAGCGACTGCAATATGTTTTATTATTATTTATGTTTTTGTTTCAACATCCTAAATAATCAGACCGTGTGATTGATGTCTGATTGTATATGTAAACCGGTGCATCGTTAATACATGTGAAGCTGTGCTTGCGAAATTGTTAACTGATAATATAATGATCTGTATATCATCCCTGAACTTCACCTGCATCTCATTGAACCCTGCCATTGTAGTAGTGGGGCAAGGTCAACAATTTCCTCGGCGAACGAACTTTTGCATAGTTTTATCTCATAAGTTTCTTTTTTAACAAGCAGATTAGATTATTTCCACGTAGCGACGCTGCCCAGCGCCATTTTGTCTTTAGGTTAATGTCTGTCTTTGTCTAGTGTGCCAGTGTTTTCAGCTATTTATTTCATTTTTGGGAGTTGTTTAGCGAGTGATTTCTTCTTTCTTTAAAACCACAGTCAACTTTCTGCAAAGTGATTACCTTGTAAGTGCTGCATAGTTAGGAACTAGCCTACACCTAAGCTTTGTCGGTTATTTTGTTATTTTGTAAATCATTTTGCAGCAAATTACTTTTCAATCTAAATCTAGGAATAAGCTGCAGCCTTTAGGATGGTTACTACCAGGATGCAGGCACTAGAGGGATGAGGTTAGGGCCCTTAGGGCAGAGTTTTCCAAGCTCAAAGCTTCTCTTGCTGCACAGCGCAGGCAAGAAGGGCAACATGTAGGGGTCAGTCAGTAGCAGGGCCATCCTATGCCCAGGTGGTCACAGGCAACCGGGTAACTGAAGCTTCCCCTGCTGTGGAGGTGGCGGGGATATCTGAAGAGAGAGGTGTTCCTAGTGAACAGAAGATTTCTAGTTGCAGCTCACAGGACGGGCAGTGGTTTAAAGTCAGGGGGTGTAGGATTTGGAGGCGTGAGCCTAAGCAAGGGGGCAGTGAGTGGCAGGTGGTAGGTGGTAGGAGTGGGAAGCAACCTAGTCAAGCGGCTCAACAGGCAGGCGTAGTAACATCCAATAGGTTCCAGGCATTGGAGGACAGCCTCCAGGATAGTGATAGTGATAGCAGCAAGGAGAAAGTGCTAGTCGTAGGAGACTCTCGTGTGCGGAATTTAGATAGGGTATTCTGTAAAGGTCGGAGAGGTAGGAGGTGCATCACCAGGCCTGGTGCTAAGGTCAAAGACCTGGTCCCAGTGGTGGCACAGGCCACCAGTGAGAACCAGTTTAGTGCAGTTGTAGTGCAGGTAGGAGTGAACAGCATAGGTCCTGCTAGGAGTGAGGAGCTGCTGCAGGACTACAGGGCCCTTCTGGCCACCCTGAAGCAAAGCAATAGCAGAGTTATTGTGACAGCTATTCTGCCTAGGGCTGGAGTCTCCCCTGAGTGGAGCTCTAGGGCACTGGCAGCCAATGCCAGGGTAGGTAGGCTCTGCAATGAGTTAGGTTTGACCTTTGTTGACAAGTGGTGCAGGTTTTACGGCTCATGGGACCTTTATCAGAGGGATGGCCTGCACTTCTCTGAGAAGGGGGTGCAAGTGTTAAGCAAAGTATATGAACATGTCCTTCAGGGAAACTAGATAATGGGGTGGGGAGGGTAGAATTGGCATTGCCATCTCAGGGATATGCCAATAGTGACAACATAGGCAATAGAACCTCAGTCAGCAAATAGGGATAGCAGTAGATCAAGGGGGCAGAGTGGTAGCTCATCCAGAGATGATAGCGCTACTCAACATGAAAAAGCCAAAGAGGGTTATGGAACTTTTGTTAAGTGTATGATGCTTAATGCTCAGAGCATTCGATCCAAATTTGATGAGTTCAAGTGTTGTATTGCTGAGGAGAAGCCAGATTTTGTTTGCATTACTGAGGCATGGGTCAGTGAGGGATATTTTGGGGATAACTTGCAGGACTATGAGATCCAGGGATACAATATGTTTTCATGCTATAGGGGTCCAGCAGTGAAAGAGGGTGGTGTAATGCTATATGTCAATAGCTTATACAGTTCTCAAAAAGTAGCATATGGGGTAAAAAATATGTCTGTGGAGTCCATTTGGCTTGATGTTGCTGTGGGAAAAGGCAACAGCAATAAACTGAGGATAGGAGCTTTGTATCGATCAGGAATCTTGCCACATTCTCAGCAACTGGAGCTCAATAAGGTGATTTGTGAGGAAATCAGTAGAAACTTTCAGAGGAAATGCCTTATTCTTGGTGACTTTAATCCAAAAGAATATGAGTATGTTGGTGTTGGCTCCCCATCATGTAAACTGTTAGGAAATGCCTTGAAGAGGACTTGTTCTTACACCAGTTTGTAACGGAACCAACCAGGCAGGGCTCATTCTTGGACCTTGTATTCTCAGATTTAAGTGATTTAGTTCGAGACTTGACTGTAGGAGAAACTCTGGGAAGAAGTGACCATAACATAGTAAGATTCACGGTACAAATAGCAGGGCCAATCAAGGATAATGTGGCAAAGATTCCAAATTTAAACAGGGCAGACTTTGACTGCATGAGAGAGGCGTTAAGTGCCATAAAATGGGAAGAATATTTTTTTAATTTAAATGCCTGTGAAATGTGGGAAAAGTTCAAATCTAACTTTAGGATTCAGATTAGACATGTCCCCCAAAAGCAAAGGCGCAAAAGAAGGGTAGGAAAGCCAGCATGGCTTACACCAGATTTGATGAAATCAATTAAGGCTAAGAAAGATGCATTTAGAGTATGTAAGGAAGCTTCAAATATCGTAAATCTAAGGTCGTATAAAAAAGCTAGAGATGCTGTAAAGCAGAAAACCAGAGCAGCAAAGCGAGCAAAAGAATTGGATTTGGCTAGGAACTGTAATGGGGACAGCAAAAAGTTCTTTTGTTTCTACAAGCTAAGTAAAGTTTCAAGCACAATTGGTCCACTGGAAGTAAATGGTACTATATTGAGTGAGGATGGTGAGATGGTTGAGGAGCTGAGCAAGCAGCTTAAATCAGTGTTTACAGTGGAAGATGTGACTAATCTGCCAACCGTGAACCACAGTTCAGTGACAGGTGATCAGATACACGATGTTGATTTCATTGATAGTGATGTTGTTTTCAATTATATCAGAAAAATAAAGCCAAACAAGGCAGCAGGACCTGAAGGAATTTATGCTAGGGTATTGCGGGAAGCTGAAAAGGAACTGGCAATTCCACTTTGTATAATATTTTGTCGGTCAGTTTCACAAAATGAAATTCCATCAGATTGGAAAAGGGCAAATGTAGTTCCTATTTTCAAGAAAGGAGAAAGAGGGAAAGTTGAAAACTATAGGCCAGTGAGCCTCACATCCCTAGTCTGCAAGGTACTCGAATCAATTATCAAGGATAGAATAGTTAGTTTTCTGGAAGGAAACAGATTGATTCAAGATACTCAACATGGGTTTAGAAAAGGGAGATCGTGTCTCACAAATCTCTTGGACTTTTTGAATTTTGCTACAGAACAATTTGATCAGGGAAATCAGATTGATGTAGCATGTCTTGACTTTAGTAAGGCCTTTGACAAGGTACCCCATAAACGGTTAATGATGCAGCTTCAGGTCCATGGTATTGCAGGTAGCATCCTAAAATGAATAGAGTTGTGGCTTTCAGGTAGACAGCAGAGAGTGATGCTAAATGGTACAAAGTCATCATGACAAAATGTTCTTAGTGGAGTCCCCCAGGGGTCGGTACTGGGGCCACTATTGTTCATTATATTTGTGAATAGCATTGAATGTGGCCTAAGCAGTAAGGTTTTGAAATTTACGGATGATTTGAAGATCTTTAGGGCAATAACAGGGCACAATGAGCAGGTTTTGCCGCAGAAAGACTTAGACGAGCTTGTGAAGTGGTCCGAAAAATGGCAAATGAAGTTTAATTTTGATAAATGCAAAGTCATGCATGTAGGTAGGTAGCATATGAAGGCGCCATACTTGATGGGTGGCCAAATACTATCTGTGACTCAGCAGGAGAAGGACTTAGGTGTTATTTTGAACACAAAATTGGGGGCATCAGAACAGACAAAGAAGCCAGGAAAAAGGCACTAAGAATGCTTGGGGCAATACAGAGGAATGTGTCATACAAAAGTGAGGAGGTCATCAGGAAGCTTTACTGTGCATATGTCAGGCCACATTTGGAATACTGTGTCCAAGCTTGGTCCCCCAGTTATGAGAAAGATTGTTGGCTTTTAGAGAGAGTACAAAAGACGGCAACAAAAATGGTTAATGGTACAAGCAACCTGGCATATGAGGAAAGATTGAAGAATTTAAATATGTTTTCACTTAGATATAGAAGGGTGAGAGGAGATCTCATGGAGGTTTTTAAATTTGTTCATGGTCAGGAACAGGGATATCTCGGGGAAATGTTTGAATTTAACAGAAATGATGCAATTAGAGGTCATAAATTCAAAATTAAAGTTAATCACAGCAGGACAAGGTTAAGACAGTCTTTCTTCACCAACAGGGTAGTAGAACCAGAGGCGAAAAAAGCCAACGACACGCCGACGCACGTCGGTGACAGCTAAAGGGACACGGAAGACTAATGAGACAGCCAAAGGCTGACATGTCTTTTTCTTTCCAAGCTTGAAAACACTTTTCTTTTTTTTAAATCAATCGTATCTGTCCATTTCTGGACTAGTTTACATTATAAGATGTCATATTTTATATAGTGGTAGCGTCCTTATGAGACAGGTGCTGGCTGAAAAAAATCTGCTGTACAAGTGGCGGCCTATGCTAAATTATCATAGACGTCGGCGGTATGCCGGTGAGACAGGCGGGACCCTTGTGGCGCGTTGAACCGTATTGAATGACCTAGCTGAACGAAGTAAAATCGGGTCCTGGGAAATGACGTCATGGAAGTCAAGGGCATCTGCTTGCCCTTAATTAGCGCAATAATTCGTGAAACAAACAAGCAAATAAACACAAAGACAATTTTTGTCACGCAACTTCCAACAGATACCAAAAACATTACCACTTTCTTTCATGGATCCGCGGGTACATATAGGGTGCGTTCTTTGTCTCCTTCGTTCCGCGGATTCCGTGGACTGTGACGTAGAATATTTCGTGGACTGCAGCCACGGAACGTTCTGCGAAATGTCGCGCCGGATTACTTATGTGAGCCATTTGTGTCGGTGTTCGCAAACGTTCCTACTAATTCGTATGATTAGCATTCATTGCATGCTGTTACATTAAAGCAATGTGGTTGAATCACTTGTTGGTAACACCAGTAATTATACAAAGCTCCGAACTATGATCTTATTGTTATTGGCCAATGATGCATAATTTAATGCTCATGGTGTCAACAATAAAAAGGATAAAAATGCGAAACTATTCTGAGATGGCTCGTGTTCTAGGTAGATGAATGTCAGACATGTCCAGGGCAGGCTATGACAGGCATGTCAGGGGCAGGGATGAAATTTGCATTGGTCATTGCACAGTGAACATGCCGACAGCGGACCGACGTCGTTCCGCTATCTGGACGCCAGTGGCCCGCTGTCGGCTGAGGAGTGGAATGTCCGCCAAGCCGATATGCAGCCGAAACCCAGCCAACGTGGGACCGCTGCCAGGCTGCTGTCAGGACGCCTGGGGCCCGCTGTCGGCTGGGTAGTGGGATGTCTGACAACGGCCCGACGTCAGCCGGCCGCTATTGATATGCCGAATTCAACCCAACATATCCTGATATTCCAGATCAGTATGCCGATGTCGGGCCGGGAGCGGTCCGGTGTCGGCATACCGTTTACGAGATGTCGAGCTCGCCCCGACACGTGCGGACAGCGGGTCAACATCGGCATGTTTACTGGGTGGAGTTGCAAATAATCGGAAAAAGAAGTTTCTGAAGGTAGTGTCTAGCTTACTGCTGTTTCACCTTAACAGTTGAGAATTTGACTACACTGCAACGGAAAACCCTCGCCGTTGGGAACATGGCATTTATTAGTGACATCTTAGCACAATCTAGCCCAATCGTAATCCACTCTACAACTTTTCTTGCGAATTTGCAATGTCTTCCTTGGCTCGCACATCACTTCCAATGTGCGTCGCCATCTTGGAAGAAACCGCACAGAACGGGGCTGGACAGCTTTTTTTCAGTCCGCGCGTTCCCCGGGGAATCCACGAAATCTGGCCGCGGAATTCGTGCGGAATGGACAAAGAACGACAGATGACGTCAGAGTCCACGGAATTCCTGGACGGAACGTGACAAAGAACGCGGCCATATAGTTTACTGTGATGTAATTTGGAGAACAAATTTTACCTGGTGGTTTGAATGGTTTCCCCTTGAATGGTAGGAAATTGAATCTCCTTGAATGGTATGAAATGGCCTTGGGTTTTCCATGGTCTTTGTCCACTGGTTGGCACGTTCATCAAGTCCTCGGTGGGAATGAAGACAATTCTGCGTTCTTTTTTGCCCTTGAGGAACAACAAGTTGAAGCACGGAGGCCAGCTCTTGCGCGTAAAGAATATGTCCTGCGGTGCTGGAGGAAAGTGGGAACGATGGTGCAGACCGGTGCCCAATGATGATGTCAACGCATCACCAGGAGCAGGTAATTCATGTTTTTTGTGGTGATTCACTGGAAAATTCCATGCAAGCAAGGAATATATTTTCTTGTGCTGGCTACGCTTGCTGACCAGGTTTACGTACCTAGGTAGGTAGGTAGGTGCCTACATACCACAGGGTTCTGTCTATGCTTTGTAATCCTAAATGTGGACAAGAATTTGTGGAGTAATAAAATAGGGAGAGGGTGCTTTTCTTTCAGCCTGCGACATCTGAATCTCTGCTTGTGCTATCCAGTGAGTCTTGAGCATTTTATTGCAGAGCTGTTAATTGTCGAACAATACCATTCAACCCTCAGATAAGAAGGATGAGATAATAATTTGCTGGAGAGGATGATGTTCTGGGTGCCAAAAAAATAGCAATAATCAATTTGTAATATTGTACCATGTCCACATTCCCAAGATACAAATTAGGCTCTTTCTGGCAGCAGACTGACTTTATTTGATGTGGATTTAATACATCTAGTTGTGCCACTGAAATTTTCAATGATGTAATGTCAATAGGTATTACCATTCCAATTATGTCTATTCCTACTAAATCATAATATTTGTGTGCTGCTGTAACAACAAAAGGTATTGTGTATTGTTATCATATCCTTCACAACTGCATCATTGTTATTTGTTGCCAATTGGAATTCAGCAAAATTTGGTCATCCATGACACCTAGACAAATATGTTGGCAATTATAGATCAACTCGTATTCATGCTGTTACCCTTAAGCCAGCCAAGACAACATGGTAAATTTGTGCTTGGAAGGAGTTTTTTAAAAAAATTCTTGGACCTTATTTTTTTCAGTGGAATAGTTGTGAAGGTGACCAAGATGATGGGACCAGTGGCGTCGCCACGAAATTCTTCCAGGGGGGGCAATGTTGATAGGGGGCCTCCTGCTCCCCGAAAAGGGGCCTCCACTGTGTTAGGGCCTCCTCTTGCTTTTTAGGCTCTTAGTATGGTTCCCGAATGGGAACATGATTTCATATTGATGTCTTGTTTGTTCTTGGCATGGTGTATAATTTACGCAAAGCGCAATAGCAATAATTTTTTTTTTTCGCTGAGAACCGAGCCATACCAGTGTATAAATAAGCAAATGTAGATAAATACGTCAGTGCTAAAACAAACCAATATCTTTATGCTTTATCGACGAGAAGAATCTTCCCGCTGGCCTCTAGATTGTAGCGAGCTGGTGGGGCTCGTGCTGAGCATATCTCAAAGATATCTCCCATTGATCAACCCACTTCTTTGTTCACCAAGTTTAACTGAATATAGCTAGGTTCATCACTACTGTTAGTCATTCCCACCAGCTTGATCTCATAAACAAACTTAAACGATCATTTCTCAGTCCCAGGACAACAATTTCACGAAGGTGACAACGAGATGTGGATTGAATTGGTTTTCTGATCGTCATCTTAGGGATTTATTAATGTTTTCATAACATTTGGTGCTGGCTGCAAGGCACTTGGCACAGAAGCTAAAATAATAAATACTCCGCGAATAAATTCACGGCAAGAACAAGCATTGAACAACCATGCATCAATGGCAATGCAACAATGTAACAATGACAATGCATAAATAATGCAAAACCTTCGAATTCCACGCCGTCACGCCCATGGTTATCGCTGTGCTGTACCGTTTTGTAAATTATGTCGTTGAGAAGGTACTGAAGCTGGGAAGCTCTAATCATGCAGGCTGTAATCACAGAAGACAACTTTGTAGGAAGAAAATACATTTTAAAACATTATTCCTCCCATTTAATATGGGGCATCGGTGTTGTTTTGTATGCTTGTGAGGGGGAATTTACCCCCACAATGTTGGCTTTGCTCCATGGGCGTAAGTTCTGAAAATTATTGGGAGACCAGTGACGCACCCATATTTGCGTGAAGGGGAGAGGGCAAACGTATTTGGAGGGGGTCCAACTACTGAATATAGTCTTCCGATTTCGACCACTATTTTGTCAAAGGGGAACTTTTTAAATAAAATAATTTGTGATCAACTGAAATATCCTGTGGAGGGGCCTAATCTACCACTATCGTTTCTGATTCGTCGGATTTCAACCCTAGCTCCCACAACCTGTTCAAATGTATTCTTTTGGTATTCCTTGACAAGTCACCTCGCACTGCTGAAATTACACCTGCACAAATCACTTTAAAATGTAAAATTTTCCACTTTCAGACATTCCAGTTCATAGTGCCCGGTCGCCACGACGCCAACGTTAGTGCACGTGCACACCCATCTTGCGCATTCGGCGCATTCGCCACACTTCGTGCGATGCTACGGATTCTGCTGGGCCTCCTACGCTTTGTTAATTGCTGCCACATGATAGACTTGCGCCATATCTGACGTTATAAAATGCTTCGTATGGGCGTTCGCTGCGAAAATTCGAGTAATTAAATTCGATCATTAGTTCCCTTCTTACCATATTTTATGGTGAAGAAAAGCGGATACACGCTGAGCTTTGATGCACCTCATATCTTTGATTAAACATGCTTCCAGGTTGGCTACCGAACCGAAGCCCTGCCTGAGTGTACTTCTTTGGACCCGTTTCGTATTTCTTCGTCTACGGATGTGTCTTAAGGCTCCAATTCATTTTTGTTGGAGGTCCAACGCATTTTCGAAACCCCTGCTCGTTTTAGGGTTTTGTTGCTTTTTTGCGCACCGAATATATTTTTTTTAGTTGGGGCGCTTTCAAAGATCTCGATGTGTTTACTTAGTGCCCGGTATTTTTGTTCGTTTTGGGATCATGTTGCTTTTTGCGGTCCCAGCCTCTTTTCAGGCCCTTGTGCGGTCATATGGCCCCTATGTGCCTTGAGAGCTTCCGGTGTTTTTGTTTTTTGTTTTTTTGTAGTGTTCCCGGTATATATATGTAGTTATGGCTACAACGCATGTTTTCGGACCATGCCGCTTTTTACGAGACTGCGCTTTGAAGGGCCAGTCGCATTTTCGGTCCCCGTTGTGCTCTTAGGGTCCCGCTGTGTTTATTTGGGGCTTCTGACGCACATTTGTGGGGTCCCAGTACGATTTTGAGGTTTCGGTGCGATTTTTCTGGGTCCCAGCGCGACTTATCGCGTCCAGGCGCGTGGTTCCGGGACCCAACGCCAGTTATCTGGGCTCAACGCGATTTTTGTGGATCTCTTCTGAATTTTCTTTAACTTCCGAATCCCGCCCTGATCTTTCGAGTCCCTGGTGCCATGTTTTTGTATCTCACCTCGATTTTCTTCGAGCTCCGGTATGTT
This sequence comes from Ashinkailepas kermadecensis, assembly GCA_034440615.1. Classification (NCBI taxonomy): domain Eukaryota; kingdom Metazoa; phylum Arthropoda; class Thecostraca; family Neolepadidae; genus Ashinkailepas; species Ashinkailepas kermadecensis. The sequence goes on along the minus strand of JAOTOM010004029.1, from coordinate 169,864 downwards.
TTTCGATGCCGTACGCGATTTGTCAAGGCATCTGATGACATGTTCGGTGCTCCAGAACCTGGAGTTTTTGTTTTGTCCTGACTTGTCCTGACCCGGACTTTTTGCAATCCCTCCTGATTTTGGAGGGCTCCGGCGTTATTTTTCGGATAACGATGGGACTTTGGGGGTCACACGGTGCCTATGTGGGGCCATAGACGCCAATTGTTGGCAGCCCCGACGTTAATTTTTGATGCCCAGACCAAATTTTTGGTACTACCGATGGGTCCGAGCGCGAAATTTTTGGTACTACCGAATTGTGGGTCCGAGCGCGAAATTTGGTGGGACCGGTTCTAGTTTGCGGGGCGCGTTGTACTTAGCTGTGACCCCAACGCGATCTTGGCGGTTCCTGTTGCAGATTTTCGTGCCTCGGAGCGAGTTTTCTGGGGCCGGACGTATTTACTTTGAGCCCCTACGCGAATTCTGGTGGACCGACGCGAATTTTTGTGGTCCCAGCGCGACTTTTGGGGGCCTCGGCTCGATTCTTGGGAGCATATCCCTCTTAGGAGGGAGGGGCCATTTGCCCCTTTGATATGGCACTGCGGCCACCGAAGGAGTTCTATTTTTTATATAGGTCCTTATGTGATATTTTTGGGTCCTGGTACGATTCTTCGGTCTCCAGGTGCGATCTTTTTCGGTGCCCTGACTCGTTTTTTTTCCAGTGCCCAACTGGTTTTGCGGGGACTTTGACCCGATTTTTTTTGGGCGCAGAGTGACATTCCGGTTCAAATTGATTTTTGGGGCAGCAGCAACCTTTGGGGTCCAGGCGCGACTTTTCTGGTCCCCAGTGAGATTTTCGAAGGCTGCGACGCGACTTTTTTAGTCCAATGTAATCTTTTGTGTCCCGACGTCATTTGCTTGGATCCCTAGCGCGAGTTTTAGCGACCTCGACACTTTGTGGGTGTCCAATACGTTTTGGATGCTTTTGGTGTCATTGTTGGGGCCCAAGAGTGATTATCCATGTCCGGATTGTTTTTCGTTGCCCCGGCTTCATTTGTGTCCAAATGATACTGTTGGGGAACGGTACGACTTATCGTGTCTCTAGCGTGATTTTCATGATCCGGGCGTTAATTTTTGGTACCCATAGGCTCAGCGAGATTTTCAGGGGCCCCGGCCGGATCTTTTTGGGCCCATGTCGTGATTTTCAAGTACCCCGGCACGACTCCTGCCATTTCAGATGCTTCTAGAAAATTATAGACCTCCTCTCGCGTCTTAGGGGTCTCGTCTCATTTCCTAGAGCTTCTTTACCGGTTTTGGACGTCTTCTCGTCCGTCCTACCCTCCTCCATATTCAATGGTCCTCCTCTCCCGTTTTGGAGGACCTCCTCCCACATCCTGGGGCCCCTTTAACATGGCATGGGACTTCCTCTCATGTTCCAGGGGCATCCTCTGCCAAATTAGGGGCCTCCTGCCACGCCTCGTGGGCCTCCTCCTTTGTCCTCGCAAAGCTTACCCGTCTTGAGGGATCTTCAATTTTGGAAACCTCGCCTCCTTCCATACCTGCTACCTACCACTCCCATTTTATGGGCCTTCTCTCATTTCCTGGGAATTCCTTCCGGTCGTCGGGGCCTCATTCGGCCCTGGAGACCTCCTACTCCATCTCAAGGGACTCCTCTCGAGTCCGGCAGGGGCCTCCTTTTTTTTTTTTTGAGGCTTTCTTTTTCAAATTAGGGGCCTCCTCTCACGTCTTCGGGGCCTCCTGTTCCGCGTTTTGATTCTATCTTTTCCCATTTTAAGGCTGGCCTCTTATCTCCTGGTGGACTCCTGTTCACTCTTAGGTGGCTCCTCTTCCAAATTACACGCAACCTTTCCTATCTCAGTTACCTTGTCATTTCCTGGGGACCTTCTTACCCGTCTTGAAGCCTTCTTTCTCGCCTGGGAGCCATCCCTCTTAACTAATAGCCATTCTCTCCTATTTTAGGGGCTTCCTCGTGCATCATAGGGTCTCTTTCCAATCGTATATCGGCCTCTTCCGAATTAGGTGCTTCCTGCCACTTTTCTGGATTATCCTTTTCTATCTTGGTGGAACCTTACCCGTTTCGGGGACTGCTTTTACGTCTCCGAAACCTCATCTCATATCCACTGGTTTCTCTTCCGTCTTAGGGCCTTCTCTCATTTTCTGTGGTCTCCCTTCCCGTATTGGGGCCTCCTTTGCAATCCTGGGGGCCTCCTTTGCAATCCTGAGGGCCTCCTTTGCAATCCTGGGGGCCTCCTTTGTGATCCTGGGGGCCTCCTTTGCAATCATGGGGGTCTCCTTTGCAATCCTGGGGCCTCCTTTGCAATCCTGGGGGCCTCCTTTACAATCATGTGGGCTTCCTTCGCAATCCTGAGGGCCTCCTTTACAATCCTAGGGGCCTCCTGTCAATCCTGGGGCCTCCTTTGCAATCATGGGGGCCTCCTTTGCAATCCTGGGGGTCTCCTTTGCAATCCTGGAGTCCTCCTTTGTAATCATGGGGCCTCCTTTGCAATCCTGAGGCCTCCTTTGTAATCCTGGTGTCCTCCTTTGCAATCCTAAGGGCATCCTTTGCAATCCTGGAGTCCTCCTTTGTAATCATGGGGGCCTCCTTTTCAATCATGGGGGCCTCCTTTGTAATCACGGGGGCCTCCTTTGTAATCCCGGAGGCCTCCTTTGCAATCCTGGGGGCCTCCTTTGCAATCCTGGGGGCCTCCTTTGCATTCCTGGGGGCCTCCTTTGCAATCCTGGGGGCCACCTTTGCAATCCTGGGGGCCTACTTTGCAATCCTGGGGCCTCCTTTGCAATCCTGGGGGCCTCCTTTGCATTCTTGGGGGCTTCCTTTGCAATCCTGGAGTCCTCCTTTGCAATCCTGGTGGCCTCCTTTGTAATCATAGGCCTCCTTTGCAATCCTGGGGCCTCCTTTGCAATCCTGGAGTCCTCCTTTGAAATCCTGGTGGTCTCCTTTGCAATCCTGGGAGCCTCTTTTGCAATCCTGGGGACTCCTTTGCAATCTTGTGGGCCTCCTTTGCAATCCTGGGGGCCTCCTTTGCAATCCTGGAGGCCTCCTTTGCAATCGTGAGGGCCTCATTTGCAATCCTGGAGGTCTCCTTTGCAATCGTGAGGGCCTCCTTTGCATTCCTGGGGCCTCCTTTGTAATCATGGAGGCCTCCTTTGCAATCCTGGGGGCCTCCTTTGCAATCTTGGGGGCCTCCTTTTCAATCATGGGGGCCTCCTTTGTAATCATGGAGGCCTTCTTTGCAATCCTGGGGGCCTCCTTTGCAATCCTGTGGGCCTCCTTTGTAATCCTGGAGGCCTCCTTTGCAATCCTGGGGGCCTCCTTTGCATTCATGGGGGCCTCCTTTGCAAACCTGGGGGCCTCCTTTGCCATCCTGGGGGCCTCCTTTGCAATCCTGGGGGCCTCCTTTGCAATCCTGGGGGCCTCCTTTGTAATCCTGGATGCCTTCTTTGCAATCCTGGGGGCCTCCTTTGCAATCCTGGGGGCATCCTTTGCATTCCTGGGGGCCTCCGTGCCAATTGTTGGCACTCTCGTGATTTCTGGGGCCTCCTATCTTCTCCTAGGTGACTCCTTCTTCAAATTAGGGGCCTCCTCTCACGTCTTGGAGGCCTCCTCTCGTGTCTCGTCGGCCTCATTGCTCACTTTTTTCCTGTGCATTTCCGGATAGGGGCCTCCTCAAATTTCAGGGGGGGCGGCGCCCCCCCTGTTTGACGGCAGGGGGGGCGACTGACCCCCTGCCCCCCCGGTGGCGACGCCCTTGGATGGGACCATCCATTTTCTGTGCAAATGCTTGTTTTTCAGTTTGGAAGCAAAATAACACTAAAAAGAAGCTTTGAGTCAGGTAGCAGTAAAGAAGTGAATGCGTAAAAAAATATAAATAGCAATTAAACATAACCTGACCTCCCTTTGATACAAAAATCAAGGAAGTAGACTGGAAAATTTTGAACAATATGTTTTCTTCCAATTACCCAACTTATAAAAACTTAACACAACCTAATCATACCTAACATAATATGCTTTGAAAGAAAAATAGTTTCCAATTTTGTTTTGATAATTTTGTTGATTTTTTAAACACTTCCAGCTTATGAAACCAAAACTAACCTAACCAAACTAGTATTATTGCAGTTTAAGGTAATCACAAGACAAGTTTTGCACACATTCTACTTCATAAAACATACAAAGGGGTTAGTTTTCGTTAAGTTAGGTTAGGTTAGGCTTTTGTTGTAAGTTATGCTTTTTTGGAAAAAATGGGCAACTAAAAAAAATGTTGAAGTATTCTTTGTTCAAAAACAGTTTAGCCCATTAAAGCCCGGACCCATTTTCCGTCCAAATTTTCAGGGTTTTTTTTGGCATGTAGCCTAGTTATGAGGGAACTAAGAAAATCTGAAAATTAAACAAAAAAATACTCGATAGTTTTTGGGATACAGATGCGACCAAAAATGGCCGCACGGGCGCCAGCGACGGGCGGGCGGCCGCGCGGTGGCGGGCGGCAGGCGGGCAGGCCGCGCGGTGACGGGTGGCGCGGGTCCGCGCAGCGGTGGATGCCGGTGGAAGGCATAAAAAACCGCTGGATATCCATTATTAGGAATGTACGGATAAGGTAGTTGAGGAGTTTTTTTTCCTATACCTATGCTTTTGCAGTGTTACGACGCAGCACGTAGCAGATTGTCCTATTATTCAGATCATCTGATCCATTGCCCTATGACGATCGTGAAACGAACAAATAATAAGCAGGTCAAGCCGAAACGTTTATTGTGCGATGCTCATCCCCGGATCATTCCAAAACGAACTGGATACTTAACACCCATTCAAAAGCATGCGTTTACGAGCTGTGAGATACATTACGTGTTCAAACGCCATACATGACCATTGACCATTCAGCAGTCTTTACGACATATCGTGATAAACGAGCACAAACTGCGAGTGTAGGTGAAGACTCAACGTAGGTAGGTACACCATACGCATTCACCCCCAGTATAACACAGGACCTCATCCTACCATTGCATGTGGAGGTGAGCTGTGACAATCACAAACCAATGGCATGCACACGACCGGGCACCGACGGCCCCAAATCATGGCGCAATCCGAATACACCTCGGTGGCAGACTAACTGCCTACCTGCTCTCTCATCTCTGACGGATAACGCCCTGGCCGTGCAGTCTACCTACATGTATGTGCTCTAGGCCGTGTGGTAGGCGACGAAGCAGGCGAAGCAGAGAGGCACATCACACTTCACGCACTTCTTGGTGGACCTCCGCTGGCACTTCTCTAGCTGGCAGCGCCGGCGGAAGCCTAGGTTGGTGGGCAGGTGTCCCACGCCGTCGTACCGGAGGCTGTCAGGGATCCACACTCCGTGTGTACGCTTCGGACAGCTCGCCTTTGCCCCACCTCCGGTGCTGACCCTGGCAGCGGTCATCAGATAGGTGGTGGCGATGTCACGGCGGAACTGGAGCAGCGTCAGTTTCTGCTGCTGAGGCACTGCGGCGCGGTGTAGCAGCCAGCTGTTGACCATGGCCATGTCCAGAGCACGGGTGATGAGACACCAATACCACTTTTTTCCCCGGATGGACACCTGGTACTGGCCCAGCATCCAGTCATGGAGGTCCACGCCGCCCATGCCTTGGTTGTACGCTTTCAGCAGTTTGGGCTGCGGAACTTCCACGCGTTTCTTCTCCGTCCTGTCATAACGGTATGCAGAGGTCGCCGGATCCACAGTGTCAAAGTTGGTCATGATGTTGACCACCTTGTTGTCCTTCCACCTCACCAGCAGTACCTCGTCTGTCGAGTCAAAGTGCTGCTCGTGAGTACCACGCTTTTTCTTGTTCATTGCCTTGAGTGGTGTGACCGCGCACTTGTCCAGTCTGTCCTCTCGTGCCGTACCAGTGGCGCGCAGACCACGAGCCTTCAGCGTCGCCAGCAGCGTCCGCGACGTGAACAGGTTGTCGAAGAACAGTCTGTGGGCGCCTGTGTCGGTCACTGGGCTGATCATGTCCAGCACGACACGCGTTCCCAGGGGTAGATCTTGCAGCTCCGGCCGCTTCTCCTTGCCACAGTACAAGTCAAACTTGTAACAGAAGCCGTCACTGCTACACAGCGCCCACAGCTTGTATCCGAACCTTATCGGTTTTCCGCGCATGTACTGCTTGAGGCCGTGATGACCGTAGTACTTTACCATCATCTCATCAACCGCCAGATCCTCCTGAAACACGTTGAACTGCTGGAACGACTCGTTCAGAAGGTCCAGCAGCGGACGCACCTTGAAGGCACGGTCTTGGAGCTGAGATTGCGGCCCAGGCAGCTTGAGAGTTGTCCTGTATATGAAGATATGATTTTATCTTCATGTACCGGCTTCGAGGCATGGCGTTGCGGATGATGGTGTGCTGCATGTCCACGGCTTCCGACCAATACATCCTCTCGCTGGGCAGCTGGCTGTAGCCCGAGTACAGCAGCACACCCAGGAAGCCTTTCAGCTCGTCCTCGTGTAGCTGGAACTCGGGGTCGTTTTTGACGTCCTGGGCATATCTCAGCGTCTCAGTGCGGATATGCTGGATGATGTTGTCGCTGAAAACTTGCTCGAAAATTTCAACCGGCTTTTTCGAGCCGAGCTGATCCGTTAGATCCTGTCGATTTTTCGAAGCCGTGTCGGACATCGCACCCCATCCACAGAACACCGGGTTCACGGGCTTCCACACCGGTGCAGATTTATCAAACTTGCGCTTCTTTTTCACTGGAGCGGCCGGCTCGTCTTCCTGCTCTTCTTCCCGGCGGAAGTGCACCTCCACAGTACCAGGCACATCGTGTACGATGGCTGGACCAGTTCCGTCATCATCAGCCTCATCCTCGTCACTCATGTCGTCCTCCACGGCCGGAGGAATGTTTACAAGCTCCAGGTCGGCATCACACAGTTCGTCATCGTTCATTATCAGTTCCACCGCTTCTTGGACTGTAAGGCACTGAACACGAGGCATGATGGTTTCTTCGCAACCACGGATGAAACGACACGTGTGACACACGACTTATCACTGACCACTGTCACTGGTTTCCGGTGCCCGCCCGTCTCCCCTCCACATTCCATCGTGGCGTCCCCCCGGTTCGACCCTTCGGCGCGCGACCGGCCGCGCCGCCCGGATTTGACGCGGGCGTCCGTGCGGCCAAAATTGGTCGACCCTAATTTGGCGTCCACTGTGTAGGACCCATGTAAAGGAACAACAACTTCCCATACATGTCTGTAATCCCACTAACGTCTACTTTTCGTTCATCAGCATTCATGTTTTCATCGATGCCTAAAAAGTTAAGAAATATGCAAGTTTGTACACATGGGTCACGTGTGACCAAAATCGCTAAATTTACTTCTAATTAATTTCCCCTTAGAAGTTGATTGGGACCTTTTTACACGGGTAGGGGACATGTCAAGACTGTTGCCGACATCCTGATAAAGTTTCGTCTTTATCCACTGGATATTGTCATATCTACAGCAGTTTGAAATGACCGTCCAAAAATGGGCCGCCGGGCTAAAACGGGTTAGGCTGGGTTAGGTTAGATTTGGTTAGGTTTTTTGCTTTTCAATTTTTTTTAAAGAAAAGAACTGTTTGCAAAATATCCATTTTTAACAGATAATTTGTATTGCATGGAAAGTTAGGCTAGGTTAGGTTATGTTACATATTTTTTCTTTGTTTTGAAGGTTACTTTGTATGCTATATTACAACAACTTTGTATGCTACTTACTTACAATTTTGTATGCTATACTTTGAATGCTATTGCCGCCTCCAGCGGCGGCCCACCAAAAATATTTTGTGGATTTGATGGTGACACAACTCACGATTCGAAACGTAAAAAGTGCTACTCTCCAATTTCTAGCTGAAATATGTATCAACTGCAATCAGGATCAAACATGCTTTTTCAACACGGCGAAGCAAGCGTGTGATGAACTTGTTTTATTAACCATATATGCAAAGAATTTGAGACAGCTCACAGGTTCGTCGGTGACAGCTTCGGCATTTTTTCACCCCTGAGTAGAACACTGGAACCAGCTGTCAGGAACTATTGTCAGTAGCAACACACTGAACATCTTTAAAAACGGCATAGCCAATCATTATAAGAATAGGGGGCTTGTTTTTCTGTATTCCAGGGAGGGTTGATCGACAGATTTGGTGGGAAACTGGTTCAGTGTCCAAAGTGCAAACAAGAAGGGCCCTCGTGGCTCATAGTTGCACTGATCTTTTATGTCTTCATGTCTTTAAGGGTCACCAACTACTTATGCGACAAGAGGGTGGGTAACTGGGGGAGGGGAGATGGCGTGGATCGTACAGTCGGTAGCTCCACAAATGAACATCAGATACACAATGGTATAAGAACTATCACTGAAATAGGTAATACAAGCGTCTGCGGCACTTGTTCCGCTGCGATGTCCTGGTGTTTCACGCCGGCGAGTGAGAAGCCCATGAATGCACATGCAAGTTCTGTGAATTCCGAGAAGACTAAAGTCAACCAAGTCGAAATAAATCAGGAACCTGATTACAAATGTGATGATCCTGGCTTCACAACAATTATGGGGCGAGGATCGCTTAACCGAAGATTCCGAATCCCAACCGCGACACGAGAGGGGTTGGTCGGTGGCAGGCACCTGGCCCGGCTACAGCAGCCACCACCACGGCCACAGCACCCACCGCCACGGCCACAGCAGCCACCGCCACGGCCACAGCACCCACCGCCACGGCCACAGCACCCACCGCCACGGCCACAGCACCCACCGCCACGGCCACAGCACCCACCGCCACGGCCACAGCACCCACCGCCACGGCCACAGCACCGACCGCCACGGCCACAGTAACCACCGCCATGGCCACAGCACCCACCGCCATGGCCACAGCACCCACCGCCACGGCCACAGCACCCACCGCCACGGCCACAGCACCCACCGCCATGGCCACAGCACCCACCGCCACGGCCACAGCACCCACCGCCACGGCCACAGCACCCACCGCCATGGCTACAGCACCCACCGCCGTGGCCACAGCACCCACCGCCATGGCCACAGCACCAACCGCCACGGCTACAGCACCCACCACCACAGCTACAGCAGCCACCACCACGGCTACACGCCACGGCCACAGCACCCACCGCCACGGCCACAGCACCCACCACCACAGCTACAGCACCCACCGCCACGGATACAGCACCCACCGCCACGGCCACAGCACCCACCACCACAGATACAGCACCCACCACCACGGCTACATGCCACGGCCACAGCAGCCACCACCTCAGCTGCCCTCACCGACGCTGGCCTTGTCACATAATCAAATACGTCGATGGTGATTGACAGAAGTAAAGTACAAAGACCCGACACTGACAAAACAGAAGAGAGGAAATAGAAAAACTCGACGCTGGCAAAACAGAAGGGATGGGATAGAAAGTGGCACCCGAGAATAGTTAAAGAAACCATTATGTTTTGGTGCGTCAGAGGGGTCAGATGGCTTGCAGATGTTGGCAGAGGGTCAGAAGGCTTGCATTTACATCATTCGCCGCCCGATGTTGGTGGCTGAGGATTTCGATTTTGTTCAGGGTTATGGCCTACAAGAATAGTTGATCATTGTTGGCACTCGATCAACCATAGAAACAACCATCATCATCATCATCAACAGCATCATCTTTGCCACCATTTCAGAAAACCAGAGCAAACGGTTACAAACCATTCAACACAACAGCATCGGAGCGGCCACAGGAACTATCGGCGCTGCACCGATAGCCAGTCTTCTAGTAGACTCAAACAGGCCTCCACTCCACTTCAGGACACAATAGCTGTGCGACTACCATATTGAAATGAAATCCATTAAAAAATCACCCGGCATAGCGCTGCTGTACGCCTGACAGATGCCACAAGAGCCGATTGGGGCGCGAACTTCTACCGTACAGTGTTCAAATTGTTAAGGCTCTCTCAGGTCTTAACCTCGCAATGCCATGCACTTCAGCTCGAACGCCCACTAGGACATTCTGGACTCTCAGTCAACGAAAGGTTGAGTACTTACTCTCGGAGAAGAAATCCACTATCACACGGCGGAAATTCTTTGCACCTTCCAGAAAGTTGCCGATGACAACAATCACAAAACACTCCTATTCACGAATGGGTCGAAGTGCTAGACTAGGTTAAGGTAGGCATCGGCATCACTGGACCAGATCTTTGGCTTCCCAAGCGTCTACCGGATAACTTTTCCATCTACTCCGCTGAAGCACTGGCCATTAGGGCTGCTATCTCCATTCTCATGAGACGTAAAGCTAGAAACGTAGTAATTTGCTCAGATTCCAAATCCATCCCTCAGTCAATTAGCAACACCCACGACTGCCCACATCCAGTCATTGAAACAATCCAACAAATCCTGACCCATAACATAAACAATAACTTTTCCTTCTTCTGGATACCGCGCCACACCAACATCCCAGGTAACGAAGAAGCAGATTGGCTCACAAAGCAAGCCTTAGCATTGAACACTTTCCCCAGTTATGAATATTCGGTAGACGATTGCAAAGCACTCGTACAACGCCACATACATGAGCCTCACCAGAACACATAAACACAACATAATTCCAACCACACTTACAACACCAAACCAACGGTACGCACATGGAAAACATCAAATAAATCCCGCCGCCAAAAGGAAGTCATCCTCATTTGACTTCGAATTCGTTGCACAAAACTAACTAACAGCTAACTAGCAGCCTCAACTTGGGGATGACCAATATACACACCTCACCGCGCCATGAGCAACGCCACATTAAGCATAGGCCGCATCCTGTTAGACTGCAGTAGCTTTAACGCTCAAGGACAACCACTTGAGGCCTTCTGCCAAAAAGAGGGCATCGCCCTGTCTCTTCCATCGCTTCTGGATGACAAGCACCCAGAACTCCTTCAATTGCTGTCTGAATATCTGTACGCTACAAAACTAGCAGGAGGACTGTAGACACCTCACCACCAACACTCACTTCAACACGCAATGCATGCCCGCGATACTCTCGTGGGAAACACGTAAATGTCCATCCCCGAATGGCAACAGACGTACATGAGCCGATTTGCTTTCCCATGAGAAATAAATGGTTACCTAGCGGTGCCGGACGTAGATCAGCCGACTTGCTTTGGAAAGACAAAATCGAAAAGAGCGAAACTAGCGTAAATAAAACGACGACCCAGAGGAGCCATCGGACGTAGATGAGACGCTTTACCTTGCAACTCATAACGCAAAACTGCTACTCAGACGTATAGCAGACGCAGGTAAGCCGAATTGTCAAACACCGTACTAACCCCACTGGCAACACTGCATGGCATACCTATACTAACACCCTACTAACAACTAACACGCGACGGCCGGAGTGATAGACGGTGTGGGCAATTACCTCCTTGTCCGCACGGAAAAAACCCTTTAGTGCTCTTCGACAAGAGTAAGCCAATTCCGGAACCCTGGCAAAATCAGCTTTCTCGTCACTCACCCGCGCTACTAATTGTCATGCGCAAAAAAACAACACGCAAAGCCTGAGAGCTGTCGAATACTTTTCATAGACCACAACAAAACCCTCAGCGCCATAACCGTATAATGCTCAGTGACTCATATTAGCCAGCTGACTTTGTAAACAAACGCATTCCGGAATTTGTAAGCGATTGCCATCTAGCGAGTACAAGATGAAACAGAAGCTAACGAGGTGATGTGCAAAACAGGTGATGGATGCTCTTTCAATTCTTAACTGGTACCTAACTTCGAAGCTAACTTACGTATGAAAGAAAACCTAAATGAGATACAGAAGGCCATGAATTGAAGCAGAATACAATGTTCGGTTATTCCATCACAATTTATTGTTATTTTACTCAGAAAAAGGATGCGCATATTGGAGTTTAATGGGGTCTGAAAGTTGATAAAGATGTAGATGGCGCTGAGAGTCAATGGTCACCCAGTCTTCTTTGGCGAACCTAAAGCGCTATGTTTTGTGGGTTAGGGAGGGCAGAATCTTTATATTTAAAAAGTCTATTGTACATATGTTTTGTAAGCAGCGTATGTTGTTTGCGCCTATTTAATTATGTTGAATGTACTTCAGACACGTCTAGTTTGCTGGAATATTTACCATTAGTGCGCTAGAAATTAGGAGAAGCAAGCCAGAAGTATGGGTGTATGTGCGGTTCCCGGCTGCCATAAACGTGATCCATCTATCAGGTTTCCAGCAGACTGCAAGATAAGAAGGCAGAAAATTGATTTGAAAAACAACTATTGTTTGACTGTAAGGACAAAGATAAGAACTATAAGAAAAATGGATCCATGATAGGTAGGTACTATGCCTGTAGGAAAGCTGTGGAAATGTAGGAACCAGGGTTGGCAAAATACCGGTAAAAACTAGTTTATGTCATGTCAGTGGCAGAAACCATGGCTGGTATTTACCAGTATTTACCAGTATAAAGTGGTTAATACCAGTATAAATGAGTCAACACCACTGGTTTATACTGGTTTATACCAGTAAAAACCATCCTGTGGCAAAAACTGGTCAACCCTGGTAGCAACAGTTATCTAAGTAGGTTGAGGTATGGGGAAGCAATATTATATTAGCTTAAAGATTATTAAATGCATCCACCAATATTATGCACATATTGTTTGTGAATGCATCATTAATTTATTGTAAAATTTTATTGCAACCCCCTGCAAAAAGGACTCCAAAAAGTTACCATAGTTACCCTGGCCATGGTTGAGGTGGCCACAGCATATTCTCCACCCATGCTGCTTACCTTACCTTACCTTAAGTACCTATTGTCGGGTAAAAATTACGCCAAAAGTTGGTCCTGATTATAACAAAACTTTCCTTTCCTTATCTCAGTCCTGTTGATTCAGATTAGAGTCGTTAGTAAAAAGAGAAGAAGGAAAATCACCCACACAAACACACACACAGATGCACATATCACATGCAGCCATGCATGCACAACACCCACACCCCACACTCACCCAACAAATCTCACCAAAAGCCAGCACATGCATTTTTAACAGTAGGTGGGTAGAGATCTCTTACCTCTGGACCAGCTCTTCCTTCCTGCCCTTTGTGGATGCATGCCTTTCCCTTAATAAGCTTGAAAGTTGAGGTGTTGTGAAACTCCCATAAAAATCCCTATCACTATTCAAGTCCATAATTGCGCCTAGTAGCTACCACCGTAACGTGCAGTCAATAGCAAAGCACTTGCCAGCTCAGACGCGTGTGTTCTACCCAAGCTAGTGGCCAGAGTCCGATAAATGGCGAGTTCCTGGCACACTGTAACCCATGAACAACCTTTCTTCAACACAATATTTCCGAAATCCTTGGCCTAAATGACTTGCAACCCTAATAAAAGCCACATGCCAACACCGACTCCCGGCAACCCCACGCAAAATGCACAGCAAAGATGGCCGACGCCTCCTCGTCGGGTGACCATTGCGTACAGCGCCGCCCTGGTGGCCAAATCGTAGCTTTCAGACCCCATTACATATAACTTCATGGTAGTGAAGAGCAATAAATAAGAAATAACCTTTAATTCGAATCATCGTAATTCAAGTAATTTTTGACAGAACATTTTGCAAATTAGCTAAACAGAACGAGAATACCATGCTTGTTAATTTACAGCACGTGGAACGAGTTCCATGTTTGTTTGTGTATGTGTAGGTAGGCATAATAATGCCCAACTGCAAAATACAAAAAAACGCAACTTTGCAATTTAGATTCGATACATTTTAAGAAAAACAATTGGAAAAACACATTTTTGAACATGGTGAAGATAATTGCACCGTTCACTTGCAGTTCAATTCCACTGGAAAGGAATTGGATATATATATATATATATATTTATAATGGTCTGTGTCTGCGGGTAACATTGTATCGTGTGCACGTGCTGCTCTGGTCTGTGTCGGCCGGTGACGTATCGTGTGCACGTGCTGTGCTGGTCTGTGTCGGCCGGTGACGTATCGTGTGCACGTGCTGTGCTGGTCTGTGTCGGCCGGTGACGTATCGTGTGCACGTGCTGTGCTGGTCTGTGTCGGCCGGTGACGTTGTACCGTGTGCACGTGCTGTGCTGGTCTGTGTCGGCGGGTGACGTTGTACCGTGTGCACGTGCTGTGCTGGTCTGTGTCGGCCGGTGACGTTGTACCGTGTGCACGTGCTGCTCTGGTCTGTGTCGGCCGGTGACGTACCGTGTGCACGTGCTGTGCTGGTCTGTGTCGGCGGGTGACGTTATACCGTGTGCACGTGCTGTGCTGGTCTGTGTCGGCCGGTGACGTTGTACCGTGTGCACGTGCTGCTCTGGTCTGTGTCGGCCGGTGACGTATCGTGTGCACGTGCTGTGCTGGTCTGTGTCGGCCGGTGACGTTGTACCGTGTGCACGTGCTGTGCTGGTCTGTGTCGGCCGGTGACGTATCGTGTACACGTGCTGCTCTGGTCTGTGTCGGCCGGTGACGTACCGTGTGCACGTGCTGCTCTGGTCTGTGTCGGCCGGTGACGTATCTGTGCTGGTCTGTGTCGGCTGACGTGCTGTGCTGGTCTGTGTCGGCCGGTGACGTTGTACCGTGTGCACGTGCTGCTCTGGTCTGTGTCGGCCGGTGACGTTGGCTGTGCTGGTCTGTGTCGGCCGGTGACGTATCGTGTACACGTGCTGCTCTGGTCTGTGTCGGCCGGTGACGTACCGTGTGCACGTGCTGCTCTGGTCTGTGTCGGCCGGTGACGTACCGTGTGCACGTGCTGCTCTGGTCTGTGTCGGCCGGTGACGTATCGTGTGCACGTGCTGTGCTGGTCTGTGTCGGCCGGTGACGTTGTACCGTGTGCACGTGCTGTGCTGGTCTGTGTCGGCCGGTGACGTTGTACCGTGTGCACGTGCTGTGCTGGTCTGTGTCGGCCGGTGACGTATCGTGTGCACGTGCTGCTCTGGTCTGTGTCGGCCGGTGACGTTGTACCGTGTGCACGTGCTGCTCTGGTCCGTGTCGGCCGGTGACGTTGTACCGTGCTGCGGTGGCGGTGGCGGCGGTCGGCGGTCGGCGGTCGGCGGTCGGAGGGCGGCTGGTGCTGCGGTTGGATATCCCCGCCATGCCCCGGTGGCGGCTCACCGCTGCGCACCTCCAGTTTCAGGCATTTGACGGTAGGCTCAGCACCTCTCGTGGCGATAATCAGCTGGACATTCCGCCTGCAGTCGTGCGGTATATAAGCCCGGTCGGCTGAGCAGCGCGAACCGCCGCCAGTGGGTGTGTGCGCCAGCTGGGCCACTCAACATCTGACCAACATCTGCCCAACACCTGGCCAGCACCAACATCAACACGCCCGGGCGGCATGGCACTCTGGGTAAGCTGACTTGTGGGTATGACCCTGAAATGTGGGTATGAGGGCTAGGTGGTAAGAGGTAAAACATGAAGATCGAAAGTGATAAAGCATGATTTTTTTACATATATAGACAGCACATTAGCAATCATATCTAGTCTTTAAACGGGCTCTAGCAGACCGAAAGCCACCCCCAGACAAGTGAAACTTTGAGGTAATAGCCATGCTACTGGACAATGTCCGTGCTACCGGACATGCTACCGGACATGTTGTGGGGAGTTCCTCATTGAATGTATTTAAAAGTAGGGTGGACAAATTTTTTAGGCAGGAAAATCTTGTTTTTGATTTCTAATTTGGTTGGAGGGGATAATATTTATGTTAAATGTGCACGGCACAGACCCCTTTAAGCAGGGGCTATGGTAGCACAATGGGTATGATGGGAGGAGCTTGCAATTGTTGAGGGTGTTATGCAATAGCAAGTGGATGATGCTAGATAGGCTGGGATATATAGCTTCCTAGGAACTTGGGATTAGGGATTGATTGGGGTGAGAATATGTACATTTCTAGTACCTTTTCTAGATAGGCTTAACCCAGATGGGCCCCTGTGGCTCTTATTAAGCCTTAACACTTTATGACTTTATGACTTTATGACTTTATGCCGCCGGACATGCCGCCGGACAAGCCGCCGGACAATACCCGTGCCGATCCTTCGGAGCTCTTAGCCCGCACGTCAGTCACGAATGCCAACGTCAGTTGGGGTGACGATTATAAAGTAAAAGGACTTGGATAATGCATGTGCATTGTTGAAGCAAAAATCATGTGATATGCGATGGTAGCAAAGCATGCTTCCAGCTCCATTCCACAACTGCAATATCAATAGCATGCACATAGTCCTTGCTCGACATTGGCAGCGCTCGATGCCACAATTAACGTTCAAAATGTGAAATCGGATTTTCTTTGCTATTCAAATCTCATCAAGGTAGAGCTTGTAAGTAAAATAAGTGAATATGTAACTGCCAATTGCCCTTAATCGCGCCAATAGCCGTGATCGTGCATAAAGTGCGTCAAGAGCCACCCAATAAACACTGCCCATATTCACATAAGTTTCACTGCTGATATTCAATAGAGAGCTTTAGGTAACGTACCATTAACATTCAACAGAGTTCCTGAAAACTTCAGACACGCGTCTCGGTCGCTCGTCCAGCCTTTCCCTCGCCCTCTTTGTTGCCTTTGTATATAGGGTGTGTGAAACTCAGAGAGTGTGTGAAATCAGAGAGAGTGAGTGAGAAGTGAAGCAGGAAAAGTGTAGTGTACCAGAAAAAAAGAAGAAGTGAGATATCGGTGAAGTGGCTTATTATTTATTCTGATTCTGATATTTATTCGGAAAATTATTCTGGTTATTCCAGACGGAAATTGTGCAGTGATCGGACAGTGATTGCACAGCGATTGTATTTTCTTAACTGAGTGAGTGGAGAAGTGACAGCGCCTTTCTCAATATTGACTTTCCTTGCTTAAATCATCAACTACTGCCCGTGGTTAGTCTTCTTTCCGACACTGCAGCGGAGAAGGCTGACGGACTGAGGCCTTGGTGCCGCTCGGAATTCCTGTGCCTCCAGCAATAGTATTCTTCATCGTCTATCTACAGCTCTACCAGTTTTCATCATGCACACGGACATCATCAGGCTGCTGCTATCCATCGCCCTCGTTCAAATCTTAACCGCCTTCACGTCCCCCGGTCACCCGGGCTCGCCACGGGCACGCAGCCGTCCCGTCCGTGACGTCATCACCGCCGCCGCGGCCGCCGCCTCCGGCAGTCACCAGCTGGCCCACCCCTTGGCCAACCGGACTGAGGGGTGCGTCACCGCTATCGAAACGCCCAAGACAACACGCCGGGGCAGGCGCGGCGCCAGGGGCGGCAGAAGGCGCGGATCGCGGGGCGGAACAAGCCATGTGACCGCTCAACAGCACAAAGGACAGCTCCACCTGGGACTCATCAATGCACAATCTATCAAACCTAAGCTACTCGAACTACACAACGACCTTCATACTTACTCTCTAGACCTAGCTGTGGTGACTGAGGCCTGGCTGCGCCCAAGCACCCCCACGCGTCTCATTAACTTCCCCGGTTACCAAGTGAAACGCGCGGACCGGCCTGACTCTAGTGGTTGCGGTGGGGTGGCGATTATAGCCAAGTCAGCTCTAACTATTACAGTCTTGAAAATTTCTACGCCTCCGAACTCTAGCTCCAAACTAGAATCACTCTGGGCCAAAGTCAAAGTGAAGAGCGGAAAGTATTTCATTCTAGCGGCAATCTATCGGCCACCTCGCAACACTCTTCCTGCTTTAAATGATGACTTCGCTGAGCTCGAAAGACAGGTACAATTGGCGACACTGAACTTTACCGGCACTTTCTACCTCGCAGGTGATCTAAACTGTAACCTTCTCGACACGGCAAATAGCCCCAGCAAAACACACCTGCTTGAGTTCATCAGCAACTATTCACTTACCATGACAGTGCAGCGCCCTACATTCGCCACAGGCTCTCTATTGGATGTCATCCTAACAAACTCGCCCATTTCCGTCGGCAGAACTAGAGTGAGTTTCTGCCACTACAGCCCACATAAATGTATCATATGTTCCATTAAAGTAAACAGGCCTGCCTCAGTCAACACCGTAATAAAGTCACGTTCTTACGGACGAGTAGACACCTCGGAACTGACTCTTGACCTTGGTGAGATCGACTGGGTACAGGTCACTGGGCGCATCACAGTAACGGACAAATGGGACACCCTGCTGAAATTGCTGACACCTATTCTCGACGAGCACCTGCCCCTCAGAAACATCAAACTTAGGAACCCAACAGCACCATATGTCAGCGAAGCTACCAAACAGCTCATGCACCGGCGAAATGTAGCTCTCCATTTGCAAGATAGAAGCACGTACAAAATACTTAACAGACAAGCTCGCTCAGCTATTAGAGCTGACTGTGGGGACGATATTAGCAGAAAGATATCACAGAAAGGCCCATCAGCTGCGTGGCGTGCCATTAAGCGCATTATCGACACAAAAAAGGCTCTCATAGAGTTCAACCCCAGGTCCTACCTGAGCATCTAAATCAATACTTTGTTAGTGTCGGACCTAAGGTATCAGCAGAGGTCAAACGCCAGGCAAACATGTCTGAACACACACCTCCCAGTCGCCGGCTATCGCGCGTCTCTACCAGCTCCTATAAAGTATCACCCATATCCCTCGAACAGCTAACCAAAATTGTCATGGATATGAGGAGCACAAGTGCTTGCGGACCCGACGGGATCTGTATTAAGGTCATCAAATTTCTGTTCTTTTGTATCGGAGAAGTGCTGCTCGACATTATAAACACATGCCTGACTACAGCTGATATCCCCTCCACTTGGAAACAGTCAATAGTAACTCCCATTCACAAATCAGGAGATCCTTCGGATCCCTCTATCACTACCTGAACGCAAACCACCTACTGGCCCAAACTCAGCACGGCTTCAGACCACGCCACTCTACGGAAACCGCTCTGATCTCAGTCTCGGACAAATTACTAGCAGCAATGGACCGTTCGGAAGTAGCTCTCCTTTGCATTCTGGACCTCAGTAAATGCTTCGACGTAATAGATCACACCAAACTGCTCACTAAACTAGAACTCCATGGAATTGATACTGACTGGTTCAAGGCTTATCTGGGAGGTCACACGCAGGCTGTTAGCATCTCAGATCAACGCGGAAACAGGCATCTCTCCTCCTTTCTTCCTAACAACATAGGTGTTTTTCAAGGCTCATCACTAGGTCCACTCCTCTATTGCATCTTTTCGAACGACCTCAGTTTGCACGTCCCGGTAGCACACGTCACTCAGTTCGCAGACGACACCCAGGTCCTCATCTCCGGTCGCAAATCTGATCTCCCAAATCTGATAAATCAGATGGAGACATGTCTGAACCAACTATACGACTACTTCCTGGATAACGGTTTGAAGGTAAACCCGACCAAAACTCAGCTTCTCACCTTCGGATCGCGTCAGAATCTTCGCAATATTACCCCGATACGAGTGTGCTTTAGGGACGCTGTGATATATGAAAGTCATTCGTGTAGGAACCTTGGGGTGACATTTGATCGCCACATGTCGTGGGATTCCCATGTAGCTGTCGTGGTCCGCAAGTGCAATGGATTCCTTATGGCCCTAAACCATCTGCGTCACCATCTGCCAACCAGTACCCTCTTCACTATAGTCAATAGCCTAGTTATATCCAATATCCGCTACTGCATATCTGTTTATGGGAACGGGTCGGGAGCAAACATCCACAGACTGGACAAAATAATTAACTTCGCCACTAGAGTCGTGTCAGGTCTACGGAAATTTGATCACATTTCTGATGCCCGTAACGAGTTGGGTCTTCTCACCGCAGCTGATCTGCATCTATTTCACAGCCTTACTTTGCTCCACAAGATCATTCTGACGGGTGAGCCAACGCACATTGCCGGTCAAATCTCTGCAAACTCTACCCTGCGAAACCGTCATACGCGTGCAGACGACCACCTCCACCTACCAGCCATACACAGAGAGGCGGGCCGCAAGAAATTTCTCTACTCGTCTGTCTTCCACTACAACAAACTCCCTACTGAAACAAAAACATTGAAGCTGTCTAACTTCAAGAAGCGTGTACGAGCTTATCTCCACGAGCAGCACTAGTCACAAAAAAAAACTTACAAAATATATTTGTGTACACCATGCACTCACATTTAGGCCATCGCTTTCATATCACTTCCATAAACTACTCGTTTACAGCTCGTGGTGCAAGCACGGTGTGTGTAGTGCAGAGTGATGTGGGTATTGTATTATGTTGGTGTATGAATGTTTGTTGCGCATGTGTTCCCACTATTGACCACAAATCTATCCTTTCTTTGTAAATATCTGAGTTATACCCCGACTGTCCATAATAGCCACTATACGTGGAGGGCATGTATTGTGAAATAAATAAATAAATAAATAGGATCTTAACCTACACTGCGGTCATGGGCATTCAAAGCCCGAAATCCCTCACAATCGGAAAGAATGGAAAACCTATTGATGTTAGTAAAATCGAAATGATTGAAAGCACATATGCCAACATGAATATGTACACTTCAAATGTTATGGTCTTTGTAGTTTTTTATTTATGTATAAATAATTGTAATCAGAAACCTACAAATCATATAGTCATGTTAAATTGCGCATGTACTTTGGCAAACTGAAGCAAACATTAAGCAAGGTGTTTTACATGAAATGGGTCTTTACACGACTACTTCACATACACTCAAAATATATTGTATGGACTGTCAACAATTTTTCCTAATATAGGCATGACTACTTTTGTCCATTCTACACCAGCATGGCACACCAAAAAGAGGTATTTAAGGAAAATACAATCAGTTTTTCTTGCCAAACAAACTTCTTTTTTGCTGACATAGAAGACCCTGAGAGCAAACTAGAAACAAGAATGCAGGTACTGGACTTTTTTTCTCTGAAAAAAAATGAATAGGTTCTTGCTGGGGTGGCTTTATGAACCAGGATCATATTGCTAAGCAGAGCTTGTTGCGTGAACCCTGGCCCGACCACCCGATCTATGCATTCCAGTTCAACGGCAGAATTTTGACCGATAGTTTAACGTGCCGTCAATGCACCGATACGGCCGCCCGGTAGCTCGTCCCCCGCCATATCGGGGGCTAAATGCGAGCGCGTGAAGCGACTCGAACCCTGTGTTGCCAGAACAGGAGAGACCGGTGCGGGCCACCGCTCTAACCAACTGAGCTACCGGGGCGACGATGAAGCTTACCCAGCAACTTCTTCAGGTGCCATTTTTTGGGAAATAACATATAAGCAAGATATTCTTTCTTTGAAATCATGTCACCAAGCATTCATACTGCAGATGATACATTGATACATTGATGATACTCCAGTGATATAGTGATATTAGGTGATTCAACATCAGTAGGATTAGGTGATCCAATATCAGTAGGTTCAGGTGATCTAACATCGGTAAATTATGTTAGGTTAGGTCAGGTGAGGTTTGGTTATATTTTTATTGTAATATTACATAATTCTTCAATATATGCTGCCCCACACAAAACATTTTCTTCTGTATACTTCCCATATTTTGTTGTAGTGTGGTGGTCTTGCCTACATTGGCATTGTCACAAAAGACGTTTTTTATGTGGTTGTTTAAAATGTTATTTGATTGATTTTATGTTCTTTTTGATAAATTTGTGCTTTAGGATGTTTTATGAATTCTTGGAATTTATAATTCCAATGTAATGTTTATGAACGTGACTAAGATGAAGGGACCACTCATTTTCTGTGCAAATCCTTGCTTTTCAGGTTGTGAGCAAAGTAACACCAAAAAAGGTGGCGATGAGTTGGGTAAAATAACATAAAAAGAAATGTTTTAAAAATGAAAAATGCAACATAACGTAACCTAATCTAGACTAAACTCACTTTTGAGAACAAAAATCCCAAAACTAAAATTATAAAATTTAAAGCAATTTATTGTCTGAAGAATTAAAAAATTTGTTACAAAACCATACCCCAACCTAATCCAACCTAACATCAGCTGTTTTGGAAGAAAAATAATTTCCAAATTAAAAAAGAAACATTTTACAAACATTTTCCAACGGTGAAGATACCTAACAATCTAACCAAACCTAACCCACTTGTTTGCTTTATGGAGGTAAATGTGTGTAAAAACTTGTCTTGTTGCAACCTTAAAGCACAATAATACCTTCTTTTCTTCATGAAATGACCGCTTATTGAGATATAAGTATAACTTGAAGTGCTTATGTCAAAAAAAGAATTTCCAAAATATATGAATGTAAAATGCTTTCAAATTGCATCAAGACACTGGAGGCACATTTTTGTTTAACCAAGCGTGCCCTAGTGGTTTCTTCTGTATATTTATCCAAATTGCATGCATTGTGCAAACTCGAAAAGTTGATTTTGAGTCGTTTGGTACGGCCAAGTAAAAAATAATTATCATAAATTTTCAAATTCCTTGGATTTGGAAAGCTTGGTAGGTGCCTAACTAGGTACCTTAGCATGAACTCAGAGCAACACTTTCATAAAATGCAACTAGGTTTTGCATAATTTGAGGTTGAAGAACAAGTTTGCTCCAAAGCAGGCTGTTTTTTGGCTTGACCGATATGTCCGTCCTGGAAACACTAGTGAATGAATGGAATTTACAGAGATGACTAAGCATCACATCAAAGCCCGGTAAGAGCCCACTGGTCACTAGTCACTAACAGACTTTCTCGTTAGGCTTTCGTTTCTAGTATTTGTCACTTCTAGTACCTACCTAAGTGGGTGGGTAGGCAGCTGGCTCCTGCCCCACAATTCCGCACATTCCTTTATTTTCACGAATCAATGAGACATTTGTGTGCAAAACATAGCCCGATGTACCTCAAAAGAGTCCCTCACACAGCAATCTCCATTAAGAGTAGAATGGAGTTTGGTATTAGTACCCAGGACTGGACACAACTCCAAAAAGGCCGCATTCCCTGCGCTTGTTATGAAACGAAAGCGCAATATATGGCGGTATTTGCCAGAGGCATGTCTTTGCGGACCTGTGATAGAGCTGTTCTGAAGCTAAGATATAAATGTGAACTTCAATTTTCACTATAATTACTAGTCACCAATGCATATTTGTTTCCAGTTTGTCAACTTTGCTATTTTCCAGTGGCAGAAAGCATCATTTGTACGAAAATACATACAAATATACTTCCCAGCTCTACTCAGGTGAGGCACTGCCTTAGTGCCTTGCATGGGCTGACCGCCCATGTGTATGTAGTCAAGAAGTACTCACTTTGATGCTTTCATGGAAAGTACAGGTCTGACCTAAATTTGTATGCGAATGTGACGCTTGGATGCCGCCAGTATTCCAGACATTACGCACTAATTATATAAAGTTCCATAACGTACATACAGTTCATAGTGTTCAGGCTTAATAAGAGCTACAGGGGCACATCTGGGTTAAGCCTATCTAGAAAAGATGTTATAAAATTATATGCTCACACCCCAATCAATCAATTATCTCAAATTCCAAGGAAGCTATATATCCCAGCCTATCAAGCACCATTCACCTGATATTGCATAGCACACTCCTCGACAATTCCAAACTAGCACACACATAGCACACTCCTCGACAATTCCAACCTCATCGCCAATCGCGCCACATTGTGTTTCCATAAACAATCTCATCGATATCACATACCCGAAGGTCGGTGCTGAATCCACTGCTAGGCACTCCCATTGCAAGTATAATACTCAATTAATCAGCATGATCCACATAAGGGTCAAGTTCCAGCAGTAACACAAGGGCCACCCTAAAGAGACCTGCACAGTACACACCTACTAGCATACATTATATATTATGTCCGTAAAGGGAAGATACCATAACCATGGCAAAAGACACTCTTCCCCAAAACCAACACCATATCCCTAATTCCAAAGAATACATCCACCAACATCCCTACACTCATGAATGTTTATCCACGTTAACTATTCAGCCATATTCACGCGCACCTACAATTTAAAAAATAAATATACCAGGTCAGTGGCCTCCAGTGATCCAAGGTCAAATTTCACAGACCATGTCCTGTAAGCAGGTTTACATTTTTTTTACTTTTCGAAAACATAGAAACCGGGCGACGGCGTCGGACAGCGTTCTGCGCTTCTCACGACTACTGACCGAAGACAAAGAGACCTGTTCTCAAGCGCAGACGAACTCCAGCAGTACGGACGTCACAACTTCAAAGGCGGCATCGGGGAAACAACAACTAACGGCGAACCAGGCTAATCGCCTGGCACCCTCCTTCCCTCCTCGTACAGCTGGCCACCAGAGGTGGGAAAACAAGCAGATCCAGACCAACAGACGGGTCGGTGACCCAGATCTGGAACACCGCCAGCTGAGAGGAAAATGTACAAGTCCCGGCAGACCATCCTGGCGGCCCCAGACGACTCTACAACATACCCGGCCTAAGAAAAGAAAACTGCACTTCCACCAATCCAAAACAAGCGCACAATCCGAAGCCCTGGGAGTGGCCAGCGGATAGAACAGGCTCTGACATCCTCAGACAGGACATTTCCGAAACTGGAACAAAACTGGAAGACCGGAAGAAAACGGGGGCACATGCTCTGACATCCTCAGACAGGACACACGCTCTGACATCCTCAGACAGGACACACGCTCTGACATCCTCAGACAGGACACACGCTCTGACGTCCTCAGACAGGACACACGCTCTGACATCCTCAGACAGGACACACGCTCTGACATCCTCAGACAGGACACACGCTCTGACATCCTCAGACAGGACACACGCTCTGACGTCCTCAGACAGGACACACGCTCTGACATCCTCAGACAGGACACACGCTCTGACGTCCTCAGACAGGACACACGCGCTGACGTCCTCAGACAGGACACACGCTCTGACATCCTCAGACAGGACACACGCTCTGACGTCCTCAGACAGGACACACGCTCTGACATCCTCAGACAGGACACACGCTCTGACGTCCTCAGACAGGACACACGCTCTGACGTCCTCAGACAGGACACACGCTCTGACGTCCTCAGACAGGACACACGCTCTGACATCCTCAGACAGGACACACGCTCTGACGTCCTCAGACAGGACACACGCTCTGACATCCTCAGACAGGACACACGCTCTGACGTCCTCAGACAGGACACACGCTCTGACGTCCTCAGACAGGACACATGCTCTGACATCCTCAGACAGGACACACGCTCTGACGTCCTCAGACAGGACACACGCTCTGACGTCCTCAGACAGGACGAGAGTCTCCGAAGCAGCCGAGAAGAAAGAAACCGCGCATGAGAGAAATCACCAGCGAAATGTGAGTCTTAGACCGACGCCTTCCCTTCCATCTTCGCACTACCCGATGGCCGCAACTCAGCGAGTTCCAGACCGCCTGGCGCCGTCGCCCCAACCGACGAGGTCCCGGTCGTTGACGGGGGGATTAGCCTTGGAGGCACGTGCAAACGGAAGGCGGCGTTAGCGTCGCACGCTTAGCATATAATGACAGGGTAGGTAGGCAGGGATGGGGGAGGGGGTTGGATGGCGAAGACGTGTGCCAGGAACCGGTCCCGGTCCTGTTGGCTTGCAATGTAAATACATGTAAATATATATTACCCTTGATGATAGAAAATGTTTCAGTGTACCAGCAGAGTCACGAAGCAGTTGCCAAGCCATTGCCGGGCGGGATTAGCGACGTGGAATACGACCCTCCCAGGACTGGCAGCATAGTAAATACCTCGGGGGTCAGATGGTCGGAGAGGGGGACTTCCGTCAAAGGATGACGTAAGGGATACGACCCTTCCCGACCGGTAGCGTAGTAAACACGTCGGCAATCAAGTGGAGGGGAGGGCCTTGGATATTTAAATCAGATGGCATTGGGGTTAGAAGCCAATGACCGAGTAACCGACCCTCCGGGGGGGGGGGGTTAACGTCAATGAATGGCGTAAGGAATACGACCCTCCCAGGACCGGCAGCATAGTAAATACCTCGGTGCTCAGGTGGGTGGAGAGGAGGGTATTTACATCCAGACCGAAAATGGCGGCTGTGCCTCGGGCGCTGAGGAGTGCGCGTCGCGCTTTCGGTTTGACCGGGTGACAAACAGCCGGCAATTGCGAAAAGGGGTGTAGACAGTACCGTTTGCACTTTCCAACACAAGGAATGATGTCCACATGGTGTTTGATGTTTGCCTGAGATTAATTTGTCATATGAAGCAAATGCACATATAAGCGAGGCAGTCGACCTGTGAGCCATCCTCTTATGGACTGAACGTTCACGGGTAAGGGTAATGAGTGTGAAAGCCAGTTTTTAACTTGACTAGAATAGTAATGTTGTTTATATATATATATATATGGTCTACGTTTGGATGAGGTGAAATAGCAAGAAGGGATGCGATGACCGTGTACTTCGGGGGGGCATTAGCAGATGCTCTGGTTCTTTGACTGCGAAATCCTAGTGGCCTCTGTGAACCATTGGCGCAGCTGGGGGCGGGCACAGTAGGCATGGTCGGATGAGCTGTTGAGCCCCACCTTGCGTCCATCGAGTTTGGCGCCGAACATTAGGTTAAGGCAAAACACTGCACAGTCGTGAGTCCGCCCCCGTTCGCTATACGTTTGGACACGGAGCTGTATGGCGTTCGGGGGAACGTTCGGACAGGTTTGGCGTGCCATAAGCCGGCGAGGGGGCGTGCCCAACGTGGTAGGGATCCGTGCCCGCTCGTGAGCACGTACACCTGGTCGCACATTATCAGTATACGGCGGGTAAGGCCCGTTGCGGCACCGACCTTTCTTTAAGGCTAGGGTATGTCAGTCAAAGATACCAGAGCACTTGCATAAGCCCTCGGAGCCATTACGACGAGACCCGTCCTGGCAGTTAAGCCTTCATCCAGGCGAGGAACACTGTCAATAATGGCCTGGCCAGCTACGATGGCAGTGGAAGATTTACATATTCGGCCAATCTACCACAAAAAGAGCAATGGTCTGTCGATATATGTGTTTGTGTACCGCTGGGGGGGGGGGGGGAGGAGGAGTCAAATTTGGAGACCAAGCATTTCATTAATTAATAAGGAAAGAATGAATGGGACGAACGAATGTGAAGTGAATGAGGAGAATGAATGTGTGCTGGGTAGCTTTAAGGACCAGCGGAAGCCGCTTGGGGCTTATCACAGGCACCTATTTCGTGCGGTACATTGTACACAATTATACTACTATCAGCATCCAAAAGTCCAAATTAGGGACAAGACATTGAAACTAAAAGCAAATTCCATTTTTCATTAATTCTCTAAATACAACGTAACCTTTCTAATTTGGCTAGAAGCTCTCATTTACCTATATGGTGTTCCCAAAACTTTGACCTCACACACGTATAAATTCGTGTTAGGGACGGTAGCACACACCATCAAGCCGGTCGGGGTTTGGGGAATGTGTGGTGGAGGTGGCGGGGAAACACAGCAGAACACATCCCTGACACATGTATAATCAGCAAAGGAGTGAGTTAGCTCAGTTTTAATTAGCTCTGTATAAGTCAAGAGTCAGCTCATGCTCAGCCTTGCTAAAGTGTTCTCAGTTAAAATAAAGCCCCATAGTTCATCAATCACAGCAGTTCCAGTTTAGGCTCGGTTGGCCTTACTTTCACACCCTATTACTTCTCACACACCCATTATAGCTTCACACACACCCGTGCTAACCTCCCACACATCCCAGCACAGCACCACCCCCACACACCCCTCACCCGCCACACCCGCCAAACCACCGAAACCACCACCCCCACACCCCACCGACGGCAGAGCCGCCACCCCTACAGTCCCATGGCTCTTAATATCCCGAACTAGTACTTCAACAACTTGATCGTTGCTAGGGGATTGTGATGTCTTCCGAAGTTGTCATTTTCACCAATTCCTGGAGTGCAGGTGCAAATGTTTTCATCTGTACTGACCTGACCTGGCCGGATGTCAACATGGGATTTTACAAACGGATCGAGAACGCATGTGGCCTTTATTCATATTTTTTTAATCACAGATTGTTTTCCCTGGACGTAGGGGCAATATTCCACATCATTCTTCCCCCAGGATCACAGTTACTTTACCTCGTGACCTGACCTCAGTTCAACAAAACTATGTTTGTTTTTGTCGTCGGTGAATTTTGTATTCCTCAATACCTGTTTGGTAACTGCATTTAAGATACTCATTCCGTGGGTAGATTCTGAATATTAGCCCCATTAAGCAGTTCAGCGAAAACTTTGAGTTTGACCTCACCATGATCTGTGGCCTTTGGTTACCAGTTGATAACACCGTCAAACAATTCACTGTTCAATTATAGGGAGGTAGATCAAGTTTTACACACTTCTTCAACGGTTCGCTTTATTCACTTCAGGGGTGGGGAATATTTTCCGTTTTTCTCCCCCTCCCCTGCGGCACTTCGCAGGCTACAGACTACTGTACCCAAAGCGAGTTTGCCAATGACAACCACAGTTGGGGTGGGAAATATATTCACCTGAATAATTGTGCAATTTAACATTACGCCAATGTGATTTCGAAAGCATGACCGAAGAACCGTACAACCCCACTCAACCGATTTACACGGCACAACCTTCTCACACGGCACAGCCTTCTCACACGGCACAGCCATCCCACACGGCACAGCCTTCTCACACGGCACAGTCATCTCACACGGCACAACCTTCTCACACGGCACAACCTTCTCACGCGGCACAGTCATCTCACACGGCACAACCTTCTCACACGGCACAGTCATCTCACACGGCACAGTCATCTCACACGGCACAGTCATCTCACACGGCACAGTCATCTCACACGGCACAGTCATCTCACACCACACTCCACGCACAGTCATCTCACACGGCACAGTCATCTCACACGGCACAGTCATCTCACACGGCACAGTCATCTCACACGCACAGTCATCTCACACGGCACAGTCATCTCACACGGCACAGTCATCTCACACGGCACAGTCATCTCACACGGCACAGTCATCTCACACGGCACAGTCATCTCACACGGCACAGTCATCTCACACGGCACAGTCATCTCACACGGCACAGTCATCTCACACGGCACAGTCATCTCACACGGCACAGTCATCTATCTCACCACAGTCATCTCACACGGCACAGTCATCTCACGGCACAGTCATCCACACGGCACAGTCATCTCACACGGCACAGTCATCTCACACGGCACAGTCATCTCACACGGACAGCATCTCACACGGCACAGTCATCTCACACGGCACAGTCATCTCACACGCACAGTCATTTCACACGGCACAGTCATTCACACGGCACAGTCATCTCACACGGCACAGTCATCTCACACGGCACAGTCATCTCACACGGCACAGTCATCTCACACGGCACAGTCATCTCACACGGCACAGTCATCTCACACGGCACAGTCATCTCACACGGCACAGTCATCTCACACGGCACAGTCATCTCACACACGGCACAGTCATCTCACACGGCACAGTCATCTCACACACATCTCACACGGCACAGTCATCTTACACGGCAGAACCATCTTACACGGCACAGCCATCTCACACGGCACAGTCATCTCACACGGCACAGTCATCTCACACGGCACAGTCATCTCACACGGCACAGCCTTCTCACGCGGCACAGTCATCTCACACGGCAGAAGCATCTTACACGGCAGAACCATCTTACACGGCAGAACCATCTTACACGGCACAGCCATCCCACACGGCACAGCCTTCTCACACGGCACAGTCATCTCACACAGCACAACCTTCTCACGCGGCACAGTCATCTCACACGGCAGAAGCATCTTACACGGCAGAGCACGGCACAGTCATCACACGGCACACACCACACGGCACAGTCATCTCACACACAGTCATCTCACACGGCACAGCCTTCTCACACGGCACAGCCTTCTCACACGGCACAGCCATTCTCACGCGGCACAGTCATCTCACACGGCAGAAGCATCTTACACGGCAGACAACCGCACAGTCATCTCACACGGCACAGCCTTCTCACGCGGCACAGTCATCTCACACGGCAGAAGCATCTTACACGGCAGAACCATCTTACACGGCAGAACCATCTTACACGGCAGAACCATCTTACACGGCAGAACCATCTTACACGGCAGAACCATTTTACACGGCAGAACCATTTTACACGGCAGAACCATCTTACACGGCAGAACCATCTTACACGGCAGAACCATCTTACACGGCAGAACCATCTTACACGACAGAACCATTTTACACGGCACAACCATTTTACACGGCACAGCCATTTTACACGGCAGAGCCAAGTGTGTTTGGTTACTATGGAGCGTAAAGCATATTGCTACCTAGACTCGCGAATCGCTAGCTCTGGATGGAGGGACCAAACTGTTGTATGGCGTGTTTCGGTGGTAGGGGTGATAGTTTCCATGAAGATACCGTGAACTGCAGCTGTTGATCACCGTCCCTGAACTGTAGCCGTTCATCACCGTCCCTGGACTGTAGCCGTTCATCACCGTCCCTGGACTGTAGCCGTTCATCACCGTCCCTGGACTGTAGCCGTTCATCACCGTCCCTGGACTGTAGCCGTTCATCACCGTCCCTGGACTGCAGCTGTTGATCACCGTCCCTGAACTGTAGCCGTTCATCACCGTCCCTGGACTGTAGCCGTTCATCACCGTCCCTGGACTGTAGCCGTTCATCACCGTCCCTGGACTATAGCCGTTGATCACCGCCCCTGGACTAAAGCCGTTGATCACCGCCCCCTGGACTATAGCCGTTGATAACCAGGTGCTACCGGGTGCAGGCATAGTGTTGGGTACCACTCAGATGAGTGCATGCTTTGTGTGGCGATGGGGCGTGCTGGCGGGGGCGCGTAGCGATTGTCGTACCGTGTCGGTGGTCAAGCGTTTTATTGGTTAAAGACGCTGTTGCGAGAGGCACCTAGATTTAAGACCAGCTTGGTCTTTTGTGCCAATCGCAAAATTGCCCATCTTGTATGCGTGTTGTGATGTGTTAAATAAATAAACAAACAAACAAAATAAACAAACAAACAAATCGCCCCTGAGCTGTAGCCGTTCATCAACGTTGAGAAACTGAAGCTCCACTTTATGGGTTGACAACGGCAATACGCTTGTTGAACTCGTTTCTCCTGATTTTTAACCGAATTTTCCTGAAGGTTCTAGGCGTCCAGTGAATCTTGTAAGAATACATGATTGATTCCTGAATAACCACGTTGTTGAAGAATCACAAATGTGGACAACCCGTCTGCTAGTCTGACAATTACGTCACTGCTACGTCACTTCGTTGTGGCCTGACTGAGTCTGGTCTGGGTGTCGGCAGGCGTCTTGTCGCGCTTCCTCTGCCCGTTGTGCCCTCGTCTGCAAGTTGTTTTGAACTTCGGTTTTTGCTGTTACCCTTCTTGTCCACGATGATGGCATATCTGCCGATGGAGGAGTAGTAACTGGGCTTTCTTGTCAGGTTTACGGCTGATGGTTTCCTTGGATGTTACACTAAAGTCTCTGGTTTAGTAAGCTTGTTGGTCTAGCGTTAGTTGGACGCCCGGCTTGTAAATCGGCTGCACTCCAGATACACAACTACAATGACCGGTTCCCCATCGAGATATGATAGCGTCTTCAAATTTCTGGTTTCCAAAGCTTGCTCAGGGTGCATATCATCTTCCTCAGCATAGCATCGATAGTGATGTGATGATCAATCCTATCGGGTGATGGAGCTCAAATATCTCAATAACGTGAACTTAGCTCGAGAACTTAAGAAAATACTGACGAAACATTATGAAATTCCGTGGAAAGGTCACGGCGCTGGCTGGCGATGAACGCACTCCGAGCCATAACTATGCGTTTGATTCATTCCCACAATGGTGGACTCGCTTCCTGCCGACTGTTAGTTCAGGTTGTGTGCAGCTGCCTTGAGTGACGTAGCGTGCCATTGTTGCAGAGGGCTTTACTGGTGACTGCACTCTGCGCGGCCGCCGCACGAGCCCAGATCTGTGATTGCAAGAGCAGGTTGTTCTGCCCTGCAGTGGTACACCAGCTTCGGGTGACCTCGTGCTCCATCAATGGCGTCAGCAGCGGCGTCTGCTGTCCCACGGCCACGCCCATCACATTCAGGAACATCGGTGTTGCAACGGGGTCCAGTGCATGGGGAAGATACCGTAGGCCATCCGTGTTCGGAGGAGGCACTAATTTCCAAGCATTTCGTCCTATCACTTTTCCGACTTCCGTTGGCACATCATGGGGTTCAACTGCAGTAAGTGTTAATCGACCTCAGAATTTCGGTGGAGCGCAAGTATCTCATCTCGGTAGCAATTCCCGTGTCTCTCCTTATGGCAGTGGATCACGCTTCACCATCCCGGGCAGCGTCTCCGGTTTCCCTACCTCCAGTGGCAGTACACACCCCAGTGGTGGACTTCGTGTCCCGTCTACTCCCACCTCCTTCGGCCAGTGCCTGCCGCTGGTATTGTGTCCGGATGTGGTCGCCAGCCCGCAGGCGCTGCGCCGCCGCGGCTGCCAGCTGCCGGACGGCTCAGCTGGCGTCACCTGCAGCTCGGCAGGAGCGCGGCTGGCCAAGTGTCCGCCAGGCCTGTCGTCGCTGACGGGCATGCGGCCGTTCACGGGCACCATCAGCGGCGACGACTTCGTGCCCGGTCAGTTGCGCGGCCTGGCGCTCACCGGCGGCGGGGACGCGCTGCTGGGACTGCGCTCAACCATAGACCGAGGCGGCGGGGACGCGCTGCTGGGACTGCGCTCGGCCATGGACCGAGCAGCCTCCGTCGGCAGAAAGGCTGTGGAGACTCTCAACCGGATCTCCACCAACCTGCTCAACAGCGGCCAGATCCCCAACATCAACAGCCCCACCGGCCTATTTTTCCTGAACTCACAGTCGACACAGGCGCAGCAGAATCTGGGCCAGCAGGGGCTGCAGTCGCTGATCACTTCCACCAACCTGCCCTCGGACCAAGCGCAACAAGCCGTGCTCTCGTCTGGCGGCACCTCTGGCCAGAACCGGCCTCAGTCTACCGGTCAAAGCCAGACTATAGTGCCCTCGTGCAACGGGGAACAATCGATCCGGTGCGATATCAACAGCAGGTTCCGCACCATCACCGGCCAATGCAACAACTTGAAGAGGCCGCGGCTTGGCCGTGCCCTCACCGGCTTCAAACGGCTCTCACCGAACACCTTCGATGACAACGTGTTCGCGTTCCGCACACGGGCCGTCCGCGGTGGGGTGCTGCCCAGCGCCAGGCGGGTAAGCCAGCACGTGCTAAATACCTTATCGCTAGAGCTGAACGACTTTACATTGTCGTTGATGCAGTTCAGCCAATTCGTTGACCACGACTTAACGCACGCGCTCGTATTCCGGCTGAACTCCGGCTCCGGCATCGAGTGCTGTCAGAACGGCGGCCAGACGCTGCCCAGCACGCCGCTGCACCCGCAGTGCATCCCGATCCCCATACTGGCCAACGACCCGTTCTACAGCCGGTTCGGCCAGCGGTGCATGAGCCTGGTGCGCTCGCTGCCGGCGCCGGAGCCCGACTGCGTGTCGCGGCCGGCGAAGCCGCTCAACGAGCTCACCATGTTCCTGGACATGTCCAACATCTACGGCAGT
Organism: Ashinkailepas kermadecensis; assembly: GCA_034440615.1. Taxonomy (NCBI): domain Eukaryota; kingdom Metazoa; phylum Arthropoda; class Thecostraca; family Neolepadidae; genus Ashinkailepas; species Ashinkailepas kermadecensis. Next base: position 136,336 of record JAOTOM010004029.1, on the reverse strand, counting down.
CAGGAGGAGGAGCTGCGGGCGCTGCGCGCCAACCGAGACGGTCTGCTGGTCGTCAGCGCCGGCAACCTGCTGCCGGTGACCGGCGACGAGAACTCCGACAGGCCGTGTCGCACCAGCCTCTGCTACCGCTCCGGCGACACGCGCGCCAACGAGCAGAGCGGGCTGGCCGTCATGCACACCATCTTCCATCGTGAACACAACCGGATCGCTCGCGTGCTGAAGCGTACGCACCCCGGCTTCGACGACGAGCGGTTGTTCGAGGAGGCACGTCGTGTCCTCATTGCCCAGTGGCAGCACATCGTCTACAACGAGTGGCTGCCGATTGTCATAGGCAAGGACTTCGCTCGTCAGCACGCGCTGCTGCCGCTGCAGTGCGGCCACTCGCGCCTCTACAGTCCCGACATAGATCCGACCATCTCCAACGCGTTCGCGACCGCCGCCTTCCGGTTCGGCCACACTATGGTGCGCGACGTCTACGACCTGTTCAACGCGCACGGCCAGGTGGTGAAGCGCGTCAACGTCAGCACCACCTTCTTCGATCCCACCGCGGTGGCCAACAACTTCGTCGAGCACGCGCGCACGCTCGTCGCCAGCCGATCGGAGAGCTTCGACACCAACTTCGCGCCGGCCATCCATGAAATGCTGTTCACCACCAATTTTGTGTTCGGATTGGATTTGCTGGCGCTGAACGTGCAGCGCGGCCGCGACCACGGCACCCCCACCTACGCGCAGGTCGCCGAGGCGTGCGGAGCCGCGACCATCCGGAACTGGGGTGACCTCAACCGGGTGATGGACTCGGACGTCATCAACAGACTGCGTTTCGTGTACGACGATCCGCGCGACGTGGACCTCTTCATCGGCGGCGTGTGCGAGCGGCTGGCGCCTGGCGCCCAGGTCGGTCCCACATTCCGCTGCGTGATTGCCCAGCAGTTCTTCGACATGCGCTACGGCGATCGCTTCTTCTACGACAACGGCAACCAGCCGCACAGCTTCAGTGAGCGCCAGCTGACCGAAATCCGGAAGAGCAGCTGGGCGCGCATCATGTGCGACACGCTTGGGCCCGAGTTCGGCAATGACTTTGGTCGGGTGCAGCCGCTGGCGTTTATTTCAACCAGTGGCCGAAACCAGGTCACCCATTGTCATACGCAGGCTATTCCCATCGTGGACCTCTCCTTGTTCTGAAGTCTGCCATCGCCGAGCTACTGGCATTGCCTACGACGTCTTCGCTCTCCTGTTGCTGATGTGTGACAGCAGCGGTTGAACCTTCACATTTGCCCAGTTGCGGCGTGTGGAGTTGGAGGGGTGCGGTGCGCCTCTGTCTGCGACACACCCAGGCCGTGTGTCGCCTCTGTCTGCGACACACCCAGGCCGTGTGTCGCCTCTGTCTGCGACACACCCAGACCGTGTGTCGCCTCTGTCTGCGACACACCCAGGTCGTGTGTCGCCTCTGTCTGCGACACACCCAGACCGTTTGTCGCCTCTGTCTGCGACACATTAGGCCGTATGTCGCCTCTGTCTGCGACACACCCAGGCCTTGTGTCGCCTCTGTCTGCGACACACCCAGGCCGTGTTTCGCATCTGTCTGTGACACACCCAGACCGTGTGTCGCCTCTGTCTGCGACACACACAGTCCGTGTGTCGCATCTGTCTGCGACACACCCATGCCGTGTGTCGCCTCTGTCTGCGACACATCCAGGCCGCCGATGTCGACACGCGTGAATTCAATGTGGGCTCGACCCCAGTCAGGTCGACAGGACAAACTTAACCGTCTATAGCCCAGCAGGGCTGTCTATTGCGTTGGTGTGTGGGTGGTAATGCACGCCCGGTCTATGCAGCTGACTGCCGTTAAATATGGGGCCCATTGTCCAAGAGCAAGAATGCGACTGCAAGATGTTTTATTATTATTTATGTTTTTTGTTTCAGCATCCTGGATAATCAGACCGTGTGATTGATGTCTGATTGTATATGTAAACCGGTGCATCGTCAATACATGTGAAGCTGTGCTTGTGAAATTGTTGACTGATAATATAATGATGTATATCATCTCTGAACTTCACCTGCATCTCATTGAACCCTGCCATTGTAGCAGTGGGGCAAGGTCAACAATTTCCTCTGCGAACGAGGAAGAGTCACCAACGGACTCGGGGGCAGAGGAAAGGGTCTCCAACTGCCTCTGCAACAGGGGGACATGAATTCAAACTGCCTCTTCAGCAGGAAGAAGGATCACCAACTACTTATGCGACAAGGGGGTGGGTAACTGGGGGAGGGGATATGGCGTGGATCGCACAGTCAGTAGCTCCACCAATGAACATCAGATACACAATGGTATAAGGACTATCATTGAAAGAGGTAATACAAGCGTCTACGGCACTTGTTCCGCTGCGATGTCCTGGTGTTTCACGCCGGCGAGAGAGAAGCCCATAAATGCACATGCGAGTTGTGTGAATTCCGAGAATACTAAAGTCAACCAAGTCGAAATAAATCAGGAACCTTATTACAAATGTGATGATCCTGGCTTCACAACAATTATGGGGCGAGGATCGCTTAACCGAAGATTCCGAATCCCAACCGCGACACGAGAGGGGTTGGTCGGTGGCAGGCACCTGGCCCGGCTACAGCAGCCACCACCACGGCCACAGCACCCACCGCCACGGCCACAGCACCCACCGCCACGGCCACAGCACCGACCGCCACGGCCACAGTAACCACCGCCATGGCCACAGCACCCACCGCCATGGCCACAGCACCCACCGCCACGGCCACAGCAGCCACCGCCACGGCCACAGCAGCCACCGCCACGGCCACAGCACCCACCGCCACGGCCACAGCACCCACCGCCAGTGCACGCCACGGCCAAGCACCCACCGCCACGGCCACAGCACCCACCGCCACGGCCACAGCACCCACCGCCACGGCCACAGCACCCGCACGCACCACGGCCACAGCACCCACCGCCACGGCCACAGCAGCCACGGCCACAGCACCCACCGCCACGGCCACAGCACCCACCGCCACAGCCACAGCAGCCACGGCCACCGCCACAGCAGCCACCGCCACGGCAACAGCACCCACCGCCACGGCCACAGCACCCACCGCCACGGCCACAGCACCCACCGCCACGGCCACAGCAGCCACTACCACGGCCACAGCACCCACCGCCACGGCCACAGCACCCACCGCCACGGCCACAGCAGCCACTACCACGGCCACAGCACCCACCGCCACGGCTACAGCACCCACCGCCACGGCTGCCCTTACCGACGCTGGCCTTGTCACATAATAAAATACGTCGATGGTGGTTGACAGAAGTAAAGTACAAAGAAACGACACTGACAAAACAGAAGAGAGGGAATAGAAAGACCCGACGCTGGCAAAACAGAAGGGATGGGATAGAAAGTGGCACCCGAGAATAGTTAAAGAAACCATTATGTTTTGGTGTGTCAGAGGGGTCAGATGGCTTGCAGATGTTGGCAGAGGGTCAGAAGGCTTGCATGTACATCATTCGCCGCCAGATGTTGGTAGCTGAGGATTTCGATTTTGTTCAGGGTTATGGCCTAGAATAATAATTGATCATTGTTGGCACTCGATCAACCATAGAACCAACCATCATCATCATCATCTCAACAGCATCATCTTTGCCACCATTTCGGAAAACCAGAGGAAACAGTTACAAACCATTCAAAACAACTGCATCGGAGCGGCCACAGGAACTATCGGCGCTGCACCAATAGCCAGTCTTTTAGTGGACCCAAACACGCCTCCACTCCACTTCAGGAGGACACAACAGCTGTGCGACTACTTTATTGAAATAAATCCATTAAAAATTCACCCGGCATAGCGCTGCTGTACGCCTGACAGATGCCACAAGAGCCGATGCGGGCGCGAACTTCTACCATACAGTGTTCAAATTGTCAAGGCCCTCTCAGGTCTTAACCTCGCAATGCCATCCACTTCAGCTCGACCGCCCATTAGGCTATTCTGGACTCTCAGTCAACCAAAGGTTGAGTACTTACTCTTGGAGAAGAAATCGACTATCACACGGTGGAAGTTCTTTGCACCTTCCACACAGTTGCCGATGACAACAATCACAAAACACTCCTATTCACGAATGGGTCGAAATACTAGACTAGGTCAAGGTAGGCATCGGCATGACTGGACCAGATCTTTGGCTTCCCAAGCGTCTACCGGATAACTTTTCCATCTACTTCGCTGAAGCACTGGCTATTAGGGCTGCTATGAGACGTAAAGACGTATCGCTCATGAGAAAGACGTATCGCTCATATCTCATGAGACGTAAAGCTAGAAACGTAGTAATTTGCTCAGATTCCAAATCCATCCCTCAGTCAATTAGCAACACCCACGACTGCCCACATCCAGTCATTGAAACAATCCAACAAATCCTGACCCATAGCATAAACAATGACGTTTCCTTCCTCTGGATACCGGGCCACACCAACATCCCAGGTAACGAAGAAGCAGATCGTCTCACAAAGCAAGCCTTAGCATTGAACACTTTCCCCAGTAATGAATATTCGGTAGACGATTGCAAAGCACTCGTACAACGCCACATACGTCAGCATCACCAGAACACATAGACACAACATAATTCAAACCACTCACAACACCAAACCAACGGTAGGCACATGGAAAACATCAAATAAATCCCTCCGCCAAAAGGAAGTCATCCTCATTTGACTTATAATTCGTTGCACAAAACTAACTAACAGCTAACTAGCAGCCTCAACTTGGGGATGACCAATATACACACCTCACCGCGCCATGAGCAACGCCACATTAAGCATAGGCCGCATCCTGTTAGACTGCAGTAGCTTTAACGCTCAAGGACAACCACTTGAGGCCTTCTGCCAAAAAGAGGACATCGCCCTGTCTCTTCCATCGCTTCTGGATGACAAGCACCCAGAACTCCTTCAATTGCTGCCTGAATATCTGTACGCCACAAAACTAGTAGGAGGACTGTAGACACCTCACTAACAACACTCACTTCAATACATAATGCATGCCCGCGATACTCTCGTGGGAAACACGTAAATGTCCATCCCCGAATGGCAACAGACGTACATGAGCCGATTTCCTTCCCCATGAGAAATAAATGGTTCCCTAGCGGTGCCGCCGGACGTAGATCAGCCGACTTGCTTTGGAAAGACAGAAAACGAAAAGAGCGAAACTAGCGTAAATAAAACGACGACCCAGAGGAGCCATCGGACGTAGATGAGACGCTTTACCTTGCAACTCATAACGCAAAACTGCTACTCAGACGTATAGCAGACGCAGATAAGCCGAATTGTCAAACACCGTACTAACCCCACTGGCAACACTGCATGGCATACCTACCCTAACCCTCTACAAACAACTATCACGCGACGACCGGAGTGATAGACGGTGTGGGCAATTACCTCCTTGTCCGCACGGTAAAGACCCTTTAGTGCTCTTCGACAAGAGTAAGCCAATGCCGGAACCCTGGCAAAATCAGCTTTCTCGCCACTCTCACCCGAGCTACTAATTGTCATGCGCCAAAAAAAACAACACGCAAAGCCTGAGAGCTGTCGAAGACTTCCATAGACCACAACAAAACCCTCAGCGCCATAACCGTATAATGCTCAGTGACTCATATTAGCCAGCTGACTTTGTAAACAAACACATTCCGGCATTTTTAAGCGATTGCCATCTAGCGAGAACAAGGTGAAACAGAAGCTAACTGAGTGATGTGCAAAAACGGATGATGGATGCTCTTTCAATACCTAACTAGTACCTAATCTTCGAAGCTAACTTACGTATGAAAGAAAACCTGAACCTGAAAACATATATACATACAGATATATATATATATATATATATATATATATATATATATATATATATATATATATATATATATATATATATATATATATATATATATATATATATATATATATGTATATATATATAAATAAACGTATATATATATATATATATATATATATATATATATATATATTATATATTTTAGGCTAGGCAAGGTTTGGTTATATTATCGGCATAGTAATTCGTCGCCAACTGAAAAGTACGCATTTCCAGTGGAAATCAACGGTGCAATTATCTTCATCATGTTCAAAAACGTGCTTTCCCAATTGTTTTTCTTAAAATGCCATATCGAATATAAAGTGCAAAGTTACGTTTTTTTGGTAATTTGCAGTTGGGCATTCTTATGCCCACCTAACTAAATACACATGGTTAGGTTAGTTTTACGTGCATTATTATTTATTATATTTTCCCCATTCAAAACGCGATTTTGGTGTTGTTTTGCTAGCCAACTCAAAAGTAGGTATTTCCGACAGTTTTGTGGTAGTTGGGGAATAAGTGGGGTGGAGGGGAGAATCCCGCCCCTACCGATATAGACTTAAGTTCAGATATTAAGCTGGGTGCGAGCAAGCCCGGGTTCATCGCAGAGAACCGAAAATCCGCAGGTGTGTTGAGCACGTGCGCCTTCCTGTCATATTGGGAAACTACCCTACCATAGCTATGCCGTCGCTAAAACAGGCCTTGGCGCTACGAAGGATTTTGCTCATGAGCTTTTGTGATTCCGTGCTGAATACGAATGCATACCAGGTGAGGATGTTGGCTAACTGTGACCTGAGAGGTAACTTGCCAACTAACCTGGCGCTATTTGCAGCAACCGGAGTTTGTTTTTCTCCAGTATGCATAATGCAAAACAACAAAACCTTTACTCCGATCGATGCGAGATAAATCCAGATCCCCGAGCCATCTATGCACAGAGAACCTGGTGCGATATTATCAGCATAGTGATGACGCGACCACGCGACATTACAGATCACGCGACAGCCGATGTCGCGTGATTTGCTAGGAATCCATGCTGTTCTAAGCTGAACCCCCCCCAGGTGATTGCCCCCCAGGTGATTGCTGTGGATATGTGATTTAGCCTGGCTGTGAACGATTTTCTGTCCGACCTTTTAACACGCGCACTGGAGGTGGGGGCGAAATCCGCCCATCTCTCCGGTTTTTCGTACATAACTACAGATTTTACCTGTCGATATACGCCATTTTCTGTGTACCTGCTTAGAAATGACCGGCGCGTCGTTTCAAGTAAGAAAAATGGAGTTCGGCCGTACATTTTTTCGAGTTAGGGGCCGTTAAAGTTAAAAAAAATTGCGCCAAACCACAAAAATGGGCGCTAATGCGATTCCCGTATATCCGCAAAAGGGAAGTGTTCTTCGCAACACTAGCGACTTGTTAGACGTATATTGATATGCTATATAGTTTCAAGGTCATGTTAGGTCATCGAGGTCAAGTCAGGTCAAGTTCATGACAGGTTAATGGAACCATACTTGGTCAACTGGAATGTTGTCATAAATACACTACTATTTGTCATTGTGCACCTAGGCGTTTCCATACTTTATTCATGTACTTCACTCCTTTCTTCGCGAAGCCGATTGCGCCGAGCTGCCCGACGGAACAGTCGGGCGGGCGGCCCGATTCCGGTAACTGGAACAGGTAACTGACCTGATAAAGTGCTGCTATATAGGTGACCTGAGGTCAATTGTCGGGGGTCTAGCATCTGCATTGCATCATTAGTAATGTCCAAAACATCATTGATGCCCATTTTGGAGCATTTAAACACAAGCACAGCCATCTATAACAACGACAAGCCAAGCCACGCAACACAAGACAATTTTGACAAATGTGGCCTCATTTGACCTTGAAAATATTGACCTAAGGTCATGATATTTACACACAATAGAGTTCACTACAGTACCCATTCAACCTGCGAATTTCGTTCCTCCAGCTTTAATATGAGCCGAGATCTTATGGGTGGGGCGGAATCCGCCCACCTCCAGTGCGCGTAATTTTCCGAAGCCTTCCAGGGCGCGTGTTAATAGTTGGTAGGCTGGTGATATGTATAAAGATGGATGCGTCAGACGGGTCGCCCTTTCCGTGTAGATAATGACTATTGCGCATTTCCACGCACATGGCAGGGTTTCTGTGACTATGCTAAAATGTGTCATCTGCAAAAGCACGCGGCCGATGACAGCGCAGCACAGCTTGAGGATACTGTCAGGCATGATGTCATCGATGCACGTGATCTTGCCTCTCATCGTAGACGTCACCGGCGTGAGAAACAGTTTATCGCTGCTAACGCGAGGGACACGGATACCGAGCCACTCACGACCAGATCGGGAAAACTCGACCAGCAGCTCGTCCAGAGTAACAGTCCCGATAGAAGCGAAGCACGTATTGAGCTGATGCTGATCGGGAGTCAGGTTCTCTGGCTGTGTCGACTCGCCTTTCTTCGGCGCGATGACGTGACTGAGTTGGCCGGACATCGATGACGTGACGGAGTTGGCCGGACATCGATGACGCCGGCGACTCCCGCACACGTTCCAAATCGCTGCGGTTATGGCTGCTGGTGGCGCGCCCCAATTGCCCGTGCTGGAGATGGTCGCTGCCGCCAGTCGCCAGCGCCGCCGCTGCGCCATCAGCCGCGGACCCCTGGAGTTTCCGCTGTGACCGGCGGCGGCGGCCCATTGTGATCCGGCGGCTGCGGATTGTGTGACGGCGGTCGGGTATTCCCCGCGGTATACCGGAGAGCGGGTGCCGCTGTCGCTCACATGTACTCTGCCGTCTGACCAGCGCACGCCAGTCAACAGGCAACACATCCAGCTGTGCGCACCGACTCTGACCAAGAATACGCCAATCATATCAGTGGGCACTCGGCAGTTATACACGCTGGAACGCTGGTGGACCTGGTATCTAAGTCTATATCTATAGCTATGGTGATATATTGTTTGTTTGTTTTGTTGGGTTGGGCACTTCGGCCTCCTCAGGCCATTTCGTGCCATAATGAGAAAATGTATGTTGTGTTATGCTAAATAAGTTAGTTTATAAATCTTCCAACAGGTTTGTATTGCGGAGAAAATTGAAAAGTAGTTTCATAACAATTGGATGATCATCCCCTAATAGTGTAGGCAGAGTAAAAGGAATTTTGTGTGTATGGCAAAAATCCGTCAGTGTTTTTCGTGGGTCTTGGTACTTCTGACAATGAAGGAGAATATGTGGAACTGTAAGATATGTGTTGCATGATGGGCATGAAGGTCGAGGTGAAGCCGTGTATTTATATCGATGGGTTAGAATAGTATGGCCGATGCGTAAACGTGATAGGACTTTTTCTTCGTGTCGGTTTTTTTATATGATGTGATCCAGGTATCGACGGCAGTTTTGATGAAACGTAATTGTGTATGGTTTGTGTTTTGTGTCCAGTTTTGGTTCCAAAAATGTCGAATGCTCTTTCGTATTAATGATTTAATGCCCTCAAAATGTGGTGGAATTTCTGTGATGTTTTGGAGGTGCATTGATGCTTTGGCTAATTTGTCGGCTTCTTCGTTTCCTGGGATGCCGCAGTGGCTGGGCACCCACAGGAAACGGACCTTTACGCCCATCAGGTAAAGTATTTCGAGGGTATCGTAAATGGAGATATGGCAATGGTGCGAAAAAGAAAGTGAAGAAAGTGATTGAAGAACAGATTTGGAGTCGGAACAAACAACAGCACTGCGCATGGGGTGACAAATTGAACGGTTGCGGATATAGCGAAGAGCAATGAGAATGGCGTGCAATTCTGCGATGAAAATGGAGGTTCCGTTTGGCAAGCGATGCTGTTTTGTGTGTGTATCCGAAACAATGGCATATCCAGTGAGGTTGGCGTCTTTTGATCCGTCGGTAAAAACAAAAGGAACATGACGATAACGAGAACGAAATTGGTGAAATTTTTGTTTTGCATATTCTGGACAAAGTTGTGATTTTGGGGTGGTGGTCAGATAAATAATGTGTCGTTCGGCCATCTGCCACGGTGGTGTAGTTGGTGGAGAAAGAGAAGTAATGCGTGGAATAGTAAAATGAAGTTGTTCAGAAAATGTTTTGACTCGAGATGCTATAGTGAGACCAGTTAGTTTTTCGGCTGGACCTAAATAATCATGATGTAACTTTGGGAGAATTTGTAATGAAGCGTGTGTAGGGTGGTTTGCGTGAAATTGAATTTTGGAGGCGTACCTAAATGTTTGCTGCATTCTACGGAGAGCTAGTGGAGGAATTCCCGATTCGGCTTCTAAAGAAATGATGGGTGAAGTAGTCATTGCACCGAGTGCGATACGAATAAATTTATTTTGAATGGTGTCTAAAATGTGTAAGGAGGATGTGCTAGCACCGGTATATACTACGGATCCATATTCAATTATGGGTAAAACTAAAGATTTGTAAAGTAGTAGAAGTGTATGGCGGTCGGCTCCATGTGCTGAAGAAGTGATGCATCGAAATAAATTCAGTCGGTGAAAACATTTGTTCTGGATGTGTTTGATGTGTTTATGCATTGAAAGCCTACGGTCAAAAATAATACCAAGAAATTTAAACGAATTTACAAAAGGTATATCATTGTTTCCGAGGTGAAGCGGGGTGTCTGGGTTTGGGCAGGGTGTTGATTTACTAAATATCAGTGTTGCAGATTTCGGAGCCGAAAAAAATTAAACCATACTTCAGGGACCATTCGTGTATTCTGTCCAGTGTGTCTTGTAAGCGAATTAAACAATGTTCATAATTTTCCCGGACCACTAAATTGCGCTGTCGTCTGCAAATAGTGAATATGATATATTGGTAGGCATGTCATCGAAAAGATCATTAATGATAATGTTAAATAATACTGGTGAAAGACAACTTCCCTGTGGTAGGCTGTTCTGAAGACAATGTGGATCGGAAATGGCTGACCGGCACCTGATGTGGAATCGACGCGATGCAGATAAAAAACCTACTAAATAATGTGCTAAATGTCCTTTTATACCGAGTTGTTGAATTTTGAAGAGTAATGCGGGTTTGGAAACCATATCGTACGCTTTGCTTATGTCTAAAAATACTGCGATAGTGTGTTCATGTTTTTTGTATAGCCTTGACGGATGTCTGTCTCTAACCGAATAAGATGATCTATGGTGCTGCGTCCTCGTCGAAAACCACATTGAAAGGGAGATAGAGGGGAATTTGTGTCCAGGTGCCAGGTCAGTCTCTATATACGTTCAAACGATTTTCCTAAACAACTGGTGAGTGCAATGGGTCGAAAATTAGTGGGGTTACTATGGTCCTCGCCGGGTTTTGGAATGGGGATGATGATAGCTTTTTCCCATGCTTCAGGAAAGATGTGATTTGACCATAATGAATTAAATGTGTCTAAGATGCATTGCTTGGTGTGGTCAGATAAATGTCGAAAGAAGGAATAATGCAATTTGTCTAGCCCTACTGAAGTGCTGCCGGCGGAGGAAATGGCATTCTCCAGTTCAGAAAGATGAAAAGAAGCATTGTAGTACTCGGTATTGTCGGAATCAAAGAGGTCGAGATTGATGTGAAAAGTATGTTGTGCATTTTGTAAGAAATTAGGTCGGTAGTTCTCATCTCATAGCTCATCGGAGCTTTATGGGCTATGGTATCAGTTATGGTATTTACTATGGTTTGTGGGTCTGTAATGGTGAGATTGTGGATTTCGAGGACCGGTAGAGATTTAAATGGGGAGCGTCCGGACAAACGTCAGATTAATTGCCATATTTTACTTAAAGGTGTTTGAAAAGTGAGCTGCTGTAAATATGAGGACCATGAACGGCGCCTAGCATCGCGAATGATGCGGCAGGTTCTCGCACGTTCACGGTTACGTGTGGTTAAATTTTCTTGATCGGGATGTCGTAAATACTTCCTAAATGCTCTTTTTCTAACCACAATTGCTTGTGAAATTTCTAGACACCACCAAGGTACTGGTTTTCGTTTTGTGAAAGGTTTCGTGAGTGGAATTGTAGTGGATGCTGCTTCAAAAAGCGTTTCTGTAATTCAGTTGATGTTTTCGACGGGAGAAATGTTGGGGTTGTATTGAATATAAGAAAGTTCCTGAAATGTTGTCCAATGGACTTTTGAAATTTTCGAGCGTGGGATAAAATTGGGTGTGCTATCAGTAGCAGTTGAAAAAGTGGGTATTAATTTGATGGGGTAGTGATCGCTGTCATGAATGTCTGTGTCCATGGTCCAATCGAAATCGTTGGCCAGAGTTGGAGAGCAAATTGTCAAATCTATTGCAGTTTCTGTGTTGTGTCCGAGGTGATAACATATTGGCTCGCCAGTGTTAAGTATTACTAAATTGTGTCGGTCTAAAATGTGTTGAATAATGCGTCCGCCAGTGTCTGGGTGTGTACATTTTTCATCCCACGCTGGGTTATGAGCGTTGAATTCGCCAAGTAAGATGAACGGGTTCTTGAAATGTGCTATAAGGTTTTCTAATAGTGTTAAAATATTTGTATTGTCTGTGTGTGGTGGAATATAAATGGAACATACATATATAATCCTACCATGGAAACGTAAAGTACAAGCTACGGCTTGTAAAGGTGAATTAAGTTTAATTTGTGTATGTGTAAAATCATTGTTTATGTAAAGTGCTGTACCGCCACTTCGATTTGATCCATGGACCTCGTCGTGACGATACAGTGAATAATTGAAAAGATTGAAGTGGTATGTATCATCAGGCAAACCATGCTTCTTGGAGTGCTATGAAAATAGGTGCGAGAATACTGAAAAAAAACTTTCATTTTGGCCCATTTTGATATTAAGCTACGGCAATTCCATTGTAAAAATGTAGACATCGGGAAAAGAAGTGTTAATGTTTGTCGGCACCTTTCGGTGCATGTCGGAGCCGGGAGTGCAGTTCAGGTGGATATGCGTGTTGAGTGCGGCCGGCGGCGGTTGACCCGCTCGAGCCGTCCGGCCGACCGGTGGCCTTGGCAAGGTCACGGCGGCCGGTTACTGCCTCGGGGGATGCCCGCCGGCTTGGAGTTGGTCGTGTCACGTGGGCGCCGGCCGGCGCTGGACGCGCAGGGCTCGATCGGCGGCCCGCTGATGGGGAACGTGAATTTCCTCCCGCAGCCGAGTGACTGCGGGGCCTGTCACTCCTCCCTGGAGTGGTTCGCTTGTTTGGAGCCGGAGTGGTCTGTGTATTGGGAACCGGAGTTGTTTGTGTCGTGGTGGTGATTGGATTTAGTTTTGTGAGTGGTGCCAGGCCTGGTATAAGTTCTGTTTGTGTGGACGTGGAATTTGTTTTGACGCGAGTTGTAGATGGTGGCTGCCTGGGCGTAAGTTTTGGTGGTCGGGGAGGTGGCCTCAACGGTCCACCGGGCCTGCGGGTAGGAGACTCCGGGCGTGGCCTTGACGGCGCAAACCTCTTTTTCCCGTCGCCAGACTGGACAGAGATTGGAAGTGGTGAGGTGGTCGGATGTGTTGCAGCTGAGGCAGTGGGCAGGCTTTGAGCAGGTGGACTCAGGATGGGGTGATTCACCGCACTTGGGGCAGTGGGCTGGTTGGCGACATGTCTTACTGTCATGGCCGAAGCGCTGGCAATTAAATCAGCGGAGAGGATTAGGAATAAAGACGCGGACTTGGTATCGGATGCAGCCGGCGAGAAAGGTCTTGGGAAGAGTGGTAGAGGTGAATGTAAGGACAAGGAGGCTTGCATCTCGTTTCTGGCCTTCTTTAAAGGAGGTGATGCGGTGGACGTGGGTCACCCCCTCCGGCCTGAGCTCCGTCTGGATATCTGCTTCAGACATGAAGCGGAGCTCCGGCGCGAAGATGGTGCCCTTGGTGGTGTTGCGGTTTGAATGTAGGGTAATGGTGACGGATTTACCACAAAATGTGGCGATACAGAGGAGGGCTTTGGTCTGTGCTCGGATTTGGGTTTTAATGACAATGGTTCCGTTGGCAGGGGCTTCGATGTCAGGATTGGTTAAGGAGCAGATGGCGAGGAGATGCTTGGTCGGCCAGAAAGCGTTAATACGGCGGAAGGAAACGGATTCCTCGACAGGCTTGACTACTATGAAAGAGCCAGCACTGTCGAGGTAGGGTTCCATGGGTTCAGGTTGGGATGGCATGGTCTGGTTAGGGCGTGGGTCTATGGCGTGGAGAGTGATGGTCTGGTCGGAATTGCGAGGCGAGGTCTCGGTACGAGCGGGGGTCAGTGAAGAACAAAGGGCTTCCATGGCGTCGCCCAAAGGAATTGTCTGGCGCTGGTCATCAACGGCGGTATCGAGAGGTGGGACATCATGTGCAGAGTCCGGGGTCGAGCGATGGTCGCCAGGTGTAGCGAGTGGTGGAAATTCCGCCTCGGAGTCCGGTGGCGAGCTGGGGTCGGTATCCTTTTTTCGTTTTTCCCCATCGCGGGGAAAAAAACCCTACCTAATACGATTTAAATATAGGCGAAGGACAGACAGACAAAGGACAACGGAAGTACGACGACGATTAAATCCGTGCGGGGTGACGGGTGTCACCCCAATAGAAAAGAAAAACGAGAAAAGAGCGGCGGATGAAAAATACAGCTGCGAAAACCAGCAGCCAATAACGCCTTTCGGCAGGTCGGAGTGTACAAGTTAGCTTTGGCACAGGTACGTCTGGCTCAAATAGTACTGAAACTCCATGTATGTGGCTATATATATATACATATATATATATATATATATATATATATATATATATATATATATATATATATATATATATATATATATATATATATATATATATATATATATATATATATATATATATCATATATATATATATATATATATATATATATATATATATATATATATATATATATATATATATATATATATATATATATATATATATATATATATATATATATATATATATATATATATATATATATATATATATATATATATATATATATATATATATATCGTGAACTCTATTATGTGCAAATTTCATGACCTTAGGTCAATATCTTCAAGGTCAAATGGGGTCACATTTGTCAAAATTGTCTTGTTTTGCGTGGCTTGGCTTGTCATTGTTATGGATCGCTGTGATTGTGTTTAAATGCTCCAAATTGGGCATCAATGATGTTTTCGACATTACTAATGATGCAATACAGATGCTAGACCCGACATTTGACCGCAGGTCACCTATATAGCAGCACTTTATCAGGTCAGTTACCTGTTCCAGTTACAGGAACCGGGCCGCCCGCCCGACTGCTCCGTCGGGCAGCTCGGCGCAATCGGCTTCGCGAAGAAAAGGGTGAAGTACATGAATAAAGTATGGAAACGCTTAGGTACACAATGACAAACAGTAGTGCATTTATGAAACATTCCAGTTGACCAAGTTTGGTTCCATTAACCTGTCATGAACTTGACCTGACTTGACCTCGGTGACCTAACATGACCTTGAAACTATATAGCATTTCAATATACATCAAACAAGTCGCTAGTATTGCCAAGAACACTTCCCTCTTGTGGATATACGGAAAGCGCACCAGCACCGATTTTTGCGGTCTGGCACTAGGAATTTTGTTAACTTTAACTGCTAACCAGAAAATTTTCGCCCGATTTCTATTTTTCTTACTTTAAACGACGTGCCGGTCATTTCTAAGCAGGTACACAAAAAATTGTGTATATCGACTAATAAGATCTGGAGTTATTTACGAAAAACCTGAGGGGTGGGCGGACTTCGCCCCCCCCCCCTCCAGTGCGCGTGTTGAGCCTGTTAAATCAGAGCATAATCGTGAATGCCCAGGCACTCGGGAAAAGGTAGCAATCCACATCTCTGTTAAAAGGCAACTAGGATACGGATACAAATAGTCTGGCGCTTGTTGGCTGGTGGCTGGTGCCTGGCTCTGGCCTTGAATGGCTGGTCAGCGGTCATCACGGCCGTATCGCGATGCCATCTATGTCGGAAAGTGGCCCGACCAGAACCACACGCGGAAAGTCCAACGCTTCGGCTGTGCGTCCGTACACAATACACTTGTGACTTCTTCCCGCGATAATGGGGAAATTCATACAAAGAAAAATCGACTGGCATTGAGTGACACCTATTAATTAACATAAAAGGATGGAAATACAGTCGCAGGAAAAACACGGCTGATCGATGTCATCATGTGCTGGCATTCTGCCTGCCAGAAGCGCCGAACTGCCTGTGGTCGCTACTCAGCCGTGCCCCGGCCACAGTCAGCTGAGGCCGATTGTTCAGCAGCTCAGGCCTCCTTCGTCAGAGCAGTGCGACCTTGTGCGGCGCAGGCTCGTCCCGTCTTCCCAGGGCTCCTTCAGTGTGGATGCGGGCCTTCTCCGACGGTTCAGTATCGTCCCGTGGCTCGAGGTCCACTCCATCGACTCAGGAGTTCTTGTTAGCGACTCAGCGCATCGTTTGTCAGTCTCGAGGCCCTCTCTCAACAGTTTGGATCCCTCCATCAGGTCATAGGCCCTTGTATGGCTTGGACCCCTCTCCGTCGTCTCAGGGGCCCAGGGCCCTTTTAGTCAGGACGGGACCCATTTTCAAAGCTTGGTCCCCGGCAATCACGTCTTGTGCGGCTTGGACTCCGCCATCAGCCCAGGGACCCTTCATTTTGGCTCGGTGCCCTTTCTGTCAGCCAGGGGGCTCTTCCAACGATCCTGGGTTCCCTCGGTTGACCTGGAAGCCCTTAACGTTGGCCCAGCCCAGGACAATCAATATTTTCCCTTGTTGACTACCCGCTGACTCATGGCCCTCTTCATCGGCCCAGACCCTCTTCCTCCAGCCCGGGGCCTCTTTCGTCGGTCCGAGACCTCTTTCGTCGACCCAGGGCCTTTGACGTCGGCCTATGGGGTTCTTGCGACTCCTTCGATTCTGCAAGGAGAGGGGGCTATTGCTCCCTTCGCTTCCCCCACCACGTTTGGCTACACCACTGTCTGGTACAGTATGGATCATTAAGTGTGAAGACCTCTGTAGGGATTGCATACAGTGCGAACCTGTACTACAGAGACAGACCCGTCAGGTCCAGTATGGATCATTATGCACGATTACTTCTGTAGGGATTACATAGAATGCGAAACTAAACTACGGAGACAGACCTGCCAGGTACAGTATGGATTATTAAGTGTGATGGCCTCTGTAGGGGTTGCATAGATTGAGGACTTATACTACGGAGACAGATCACTCAGGTCCGGTATGTATCATTAAGTGTGATGGCCTCTGTAGGGATTGCATAGAGTGTGAACCTGTACTACAGAGACAGACCTGCCAGATGCAGTATGGATCATTAAGTGTGATTACCTCTGTAGGATTACATATAGTGTGAACCTATACTATGGAGGCAGACCTGTCAGGTCCAGTATGTATCATTAAGTATGCATCATATCCTTACTCCTGTAAGGATTACATAGAGTGCAAACCTGTACTACGGAAACAGACCTGTCGGCAAGAACAAAATGTCTGTCTACATATCTGTCCTTTGTGATAGTGAGCTTCACTGAATGTGGCATGATGATTTGCCATAACATAGCACTCTGTTGGTCTGGTGACAAGGGCAGCGCCACAATAGTGAGGTTGTGGGGACATTCAGGACCTCGCGTCAGTTTCTTCCAGTCAATGCAGCAATGCCCATAGACATGATGCAAACACTCCTGAGTGTTGGATGGCATGGGGCTAACTGTTCCTGGTGGTACCACCCATGGTTGGTGGGTGATATTGTTTTGCTCATTTCATCGGCATCCACCTGTAGTACATCTGTATAGGAGCTTTTGGCACAATGATGGTAGGGTGTCCACATGAATATTTGTAATGTTTCCATAATTGATCATCCTTTGCGTATCATGTTAAATTATGTTTTTCCTTTGCCACTTTATATGTGCATGCAATTGCGCAATATCAATTGGTAGGCAGATATCAACATTGGCAGCTTCTTTTTGCTGGCAGAGGTAAGTTCTGATTTGAATCCAATTTTTCACTTTATTGGCCCAGAAAATGAAACACTTGTCCTGGATTTAGGCTGTAATACTTTTAGATGGTAGCAAATGGCTCATCCCCTCATCGAGATGTATATGTGTAAACATTTTGGTAGCATTAATGGACAGCTACCAGACTGGAAACCAATACACATAATGGTGATATATCTGGCACAGAAGCAGGAATCTTTTGATACTTTGCTACACCAATCGGGGATATTTTGCTCCGTACTGTTCTGGGAGCAGTTTGATGGTGATATATGCTCGAGCGCAAATATCAATACCTAGTATGGTAGATATTATGGCTAATAGTTTGCCATTGTGTCCTTTTACATGAGCATGAACGATCATGTAATGGGGAATTCCTGTTTCGGTTTCTATAGAAATGATTGGATAAATGGTCATTGCACCGAGTGCTATGCGGATAAATATATTTTCAAAGGCGTCAGAAAGTTCATGGCGGAGGTACTGGCACCAGCAAAATCTACGGAGCTATATTCTATAAATGGCAGAACTAGTAATCCATACACTCGTAAAATTATGTGACGATCGGCTCCGAATGATGAAGAAGTAATACAACGAAGTAAACTGAGTCGGTGAAAGCATTTGATCAGGATGCATTTTATGTGTTGATGCATAGAAAGTCACGATGAAAGGTAACACCCTGGCATTTAAAAAGGATTTTACGAAGGGTATGTTACGGTTCCCGAAGTGAAGCGGTGTTGCTGAGTTTGGGCATGAAGTGGTGTAACTAAAAATAATTGTCGAAGATTTTGGGACACAAATTTTAAACCCTATTGATGGACCATTGGTATATCCGGTCAAGTGCGTTTTGAAGTCCAATTAAACAATGTTCATAATCTTGTCCGAGAAGCAAATTGCGCTGTCGTCTGCAGAAATGGAATATGAAAAAATTTCAGGCATAACGGTGAAAAGGCTGTTAGTTATTTTAAATCGAGCTGGCGATATGCAGGTTCCCTGTGGTAAACCGTTTTGCATGAAATGTGAATCTAAAATTGCTGTCAAGACCTAATTTTAAATAGAAAGAGAACTACATGGAAAACCTAGTAATTAACATGTAAAATGTCCTTTTGCACCGAGTTGATGAAGTTTGAAAAGTAATGCTGGTTGGAAAATCATATCATAAGATTTACTTATGCATAAATATATTTCGACAGTGTGCTTGTGTTTTTGTAACCGAGTTGGGTGTCCGTTTCTAGTCTCATAAAGTGATCAAAGGTGCTACGTCCTCGACGAAAACCACCTTGAATGTGGGATAGAAAATGTGGGATAGAAAATGTGGGATAGAAAATGTGGGATATAAAATGTGGGATAGAAAATGCGGGATAGAAAATGTGGGATAGAAAATGTGGGATATAAAATGTGGGATGTAAAATGTGGGATACAAAATGTGAAATAGAAAATGTCGGATAGAAAATGTTGGATAGAAAATGTGGGATAGAAAATGTGGGATAGAAAATGTGGGATAGAAAATGTGAGATAGAAAATGTGGGATAGACAATGTGGGATAGAAAATGTGGGATAGAAAATGATTTGTGTCCTGCTGAAACTGGCTGGCATGCCATGGAAGACGGCGTGCAGCCCTCCGGCGGCGTGAGGCCTGCAACAGTTAGTCACCGGTCGTCAAGGTCGGTGTACGAGCGGCGTCCGGTGCAATGCAGCCAAGCGGCGGCCGGTGGCAGCTGGCCGCACCATGTCACCATGTGACAGCTGGCCACACTGTGTCCCCATGTGACAGTTGGACACACTGTGTCCCCATGTGACAGCTGGCCACACTATGTCACCATGTGACAGCTGGCCACACTGTGTCCCCATGTGACAGCTGGCCGCACTGTGTCCCCATGTGACAGCTGGCCACACTATGTCACCATGTGACAGCTGGCCACACTGTGTCACCATGTGACAGCTGGCAGCGTGTGGCCAGGCGGTAACAGCTGGCCCCACTGTGTCACCATGTGACAGCTGGCAGCGTGTGGCCAGGCGGTGACAGCTGGCCACACTGTGTCACCATGTGACAGCTGGCCGCACTGTGTCACCATGTGACAGCTGGCCACACTGTGTCACCATGTGACAGCTGGTCACACTGTGTCACCATGTGACAGCTGGCCACACTATGTCACCATGTGACAGCTGGCAGCGTGTGGCCAGGCGGTGACAGCTGGCCACACTGTGTCACCATGTGACAGCTGGCCGCACTGTGTCACCATGTGACAGCTGGCCACACTGTGTCACCATGTGACAGCTGGTCACACTATGTTACCATGTGACAGCTGGCCACACTGTGTCACCATGTGACAGCTGGTCACACTATGTTACCATGTGACAGCTGGTCACACTGTGTCACCGTGTGACAGCTGGTCACACTGTGTCACCATGTGGCAGCTGGCAGCGTGTGGACAGGCGGTGACAGCTGGCCACACTGTGTCACCATGTGACAGCTGGCCACACTGTGTCAACATGTGACAGCTGGCCACACTGTGTCACCATGTGACAGCTGGCAGCGTGTGGCCAGGCGGTGACATCTGGCCACACTGTGTCACCATGTGACAGCTGACCACACTGTGTCACCATGTGACAGCTGGCCGCACTGTGTCACCATGTGACAGCTGGCCACACTGTGTCACCATGTGACAGCTGGTCACACTGTGTCACCATGTGGCAGCTGGTCACACTGTGTCACCATGTGACAGCTGGTCACACTGTGTCACCATGTGACAGCTGGCCACACTGTGTCACCATGTGACAGCTGGCCACACTGTGTCACCATGTGGCAGCTGGTCACACTGTGTCACCATGTGACAGCTGGCCACACTGTGTCAACATGTGACAGCTGGTCACACTGTGCCACCATGTGACAGCTGGCAGCGTGTGGCCAGGCGGTAACAGCTGGCCACACTGTGTCACCATGTGACAGCTGGCCACACTGTGTCACCATGTGACAGCTGATCACACTGTGTCACCATGTGACAGCTGGCCACACTGTGTCAACATGTGACAGCTGGCCACACTGTGTCACCATGTGACAGCTGGCAGCGTGTGGCCAGGCGGTGACATCTGGCCACACTGTGTCACCATGTGACAGCTGGCCACACTGTGTCACCATGTGACAGCTGGCCGCACTGTGTCACCATGTGACAGCTGGCCACACTGTGTCACCATGTAGCAGCTGGTCACACTGTGTCACCATGTGACAGCTGGCAGCGTGTGGCCAGGCGGTAACAGCTGGCCACACTGTGTCACCATGTGACAGCTGGTCACACTGTGTCACCATGTGGCAGCTGGTCACACTGTGTCACCATGTGACAGCTGGCCGCACTGTGTCACCATGTGACAGCTGGCCACACTGTGTCACCATGTGACAGCTGGTCACACTGTGTCACCATGTGACAGTCTGGTCACACTGTGTCACCATGTGACAGCTGGTCACACTGTGTCACCATGTGACAGCTGGTCACACTGTGTCACCATGTGACAGCTGGTCACACTGTGTCACCATGTGACAGCTGGCAGCGTGTGGCCAGGCGGTAACAGCTGGTCACACTGTGTCACCATGTGACAGCTGGTCACACTGTGTCGGCATGTACATGTCTGGTCACACTGTGTCACCATGTGACAGTCTGGTCACACTGTGTCACCATGTGGCAGCTGGTCACACTGTGTCACCATGTGACAGCTGGCTGGTCACACTGTGTCATGTCTGCTGGTCACACTGTGTCCCATGTGACAGGACTGTCTGGTCACACTGTGTCACCATGTGACAGTCTGGTCACACTGTGTCAGCATGTACCTGTCTGGTCACACTGTGTCACCATGTGACAGCTGGTCACACTGTGTCCATGTGACAGCTGGTCACACTGTGTCACATGTACCTGCTGGTCACACTGTGTCAGATGGTACATGTCTGGTCACACTGTGTCACCATGTGGCAGCTGGCAGCGTGTGTCTGGTCACACTGTGACATGTGTTGGCCACACTGTGTCACCATGTGACAGTCTGGTCACACTGTGTCACCATGTGGCTGTCTGGTCACACTGTGTCACCATGTGACTGTCTGGTCACACTGTGTCACCATGTGACAGTCTGGTCACACTGTGTCACCATGTGACTGCTGGTCACACTGTGTCACCATGTGACACTGTCTGGTCACACTGTGTCACCATGTGACAGCTGTACCTGTCTGGTCACACTGTGTCACTGGCACCTGTGATGTGACAGTCTGGTCACACTGTGTCACATGTGACCTGTCTGGTCACACTGTGTCAGATGTACCTGTCTGGTCACACTGTGTCAGATGTACCTGTCTGGTCACACTGTGTCAGATGTACCTGTCTGGTCACACTGTGTCACATGTACCTGTCTGGTCACACTGTGTCACATGTACCTGTCTGGTCACACTGTGTCACATGCACCTGTCTCGTCCCACTGTGTCACATGTGTCTGTCTGGTCACACTGTGTCACATGTACCTGTCTGGTCACACTGTGTCACATGTGTCTGTCTGGTCACACTGTGTCACATGTGTCACATGTGCACTGTCTGGTCACACTGTGTCACACTGTGTCAGATGTACCTGTCTGGTCACACTGTGTCACATGTGACCTGTCTGGTCACACTGTGTCACATGTACCTGTCTGGTCACACTGTGTCAGATGTACCTGTCTCGTCACACTGTGTCACATGTACCTGTCTGGTCACACTGTGTCAGATGTACCTGTCTCGTCCCACTGTGTTACATGTGTCTGTCTGGTCACACTGTGTCACATGTACCTGTCTGGTCACACTGTGTCACATGTACCTGTCTGGTCACACTGTGTCAGATGTACCTGTCTGGTCACACTGTGTCAGATGTACCTGTCTGGTCACACTGTGTCACATGTACCTGTCTGGTCACACTGTGTCAGATGTACCTGTCTGGTCACACTGTGTCAGATGTACCTGTCTGGTCACACTGTGTCGGATGTACCTGTCTGGTCACACTGTGTCAGATGTACCTGTCTGGTCACACTGTGTCAGGGTCACATGTGTCACCTGTCTGGTCACACTGTGTCAGATGTACCTGTCTGGTCACACTGTGTCAGATGTACCTGTCTGGTCACACTGTGTCAGATGTACCTGTCTGGTCACACTGTGTCACATGTACCTGTCTGGTCACACTGTGTCAGATGTACCTGTCTGGTCACACTGTGTCAGATGTACCTGTCTGGTCACACTGTGTCAGATGTACCTGTCTGGTCACACTGTGTCAGATGTACCTGTCTGGTCACACTGTGTCAGATGTACCTGTCTGGTCACACTGTGTCACATGTACCTGTCTGGTCACACTGTGTCACACTGTGTCACCATGTGTCTGTCTGGTCACACTGTGTCGGATGTACCTGTCTGGTCACACTGTGTCAGATGTACCTGTCTGGTCACACTGTGTCAGATGTACCTGTCTCGTCACACTGTGTCACATGTGTCTGTCTGGTCACACTGTGTCAGATGTACCTGTTTGGTCACACCGTGTTACATGTGTCTGTCTGGTCACACTGTGTCGGATGTACCTGTCTCGTCACACTGTGTCAGATGTACCTGTCTGGTCACACTGTGTCAGCATGTGACACTGTCTCGTCACACTGTGTCACCATGTGTCAGTCTGGTCACACTGTGTTACATGTGCTGTCGTCCCCATGTGACAGCTGGTCACACTGTGTCACCATGTGGCAGCTGGCAGCGTGTGGCCAGGCGGTGACAGCTGGCCACACTGTGTCACCATGTGACAGCTGGCCACACTATGTCACCATGTGACAGCTGGCCACACTGTGTCACCATGTGGCAGCTGGCCGCACTGTGTCACCATGTGGCAGCTGGCCACACTGTGTCACCATGTGACAGCTGGCCACACTGTGTCACCATGTGACAGCTGGCCACACTGTGTCACCATGTGACAGCTGGCCACACTGTGTCACCATGTGGCAGCTGGCAGCGTGTGGCCAGGCGGTGACAGGTGGCCACACTGTGCCACCATGTGAGAGCTGGTCACACTGTGTCACCATGTGGCAGCTGGCCACACTGTGTCACCATGTGACAGCTGGCCACACTGTGTCACCATGTGACAGCTGGTCACACTGTGTCACCATGTGACAGCTGGCCACACTGTGTTACCATGTGACAGCTGGTCACACTGTGTCACCATGTGGCAGCTGGCAGCGTGTGGCCAGGCGGTGACAGCTGGCCACACTGTGTCACCATGTGACAGCTGGTCACACTGTGTTACCATGTGACAGCTGGCCACACTGTGTCACCATGTGGCAGCTGGCAGCGTATGGCCAGGCGGTGACAGCTGGCCACACTGTGTCACCATGTGGCAGCTGGCAGCGTGTGGCCAGGTGGTGACAGCTGGCCACACTGTGTCACCATGTGACAGCTGGCCACACTATGTCCCCATGTGACAGCTGGCCACACTATGTCACCATGTGGCAGCTGGTCACACTGTGTCACCATGTGGCAGCTGGCAGCGTGTGGCCAGGCGGTGACAGCTGGCCACACTGTGTCCCCATGTGACAGCTGGCCACACTATGTCACCATGTGGCAGCTGGTCACACTGTGTCACCATGTGGCAGCTGGCAGCGTGTGGCCAGGCGGTGACAGCTGGCCACACTGTGTCACCATGTGACAGCTGGTCACACTGTGTCACCGTGTGACAGCTGGTCACACTGTGTCACCATGTGACAGCTGGCAGCGTGTGGCCAGGCGGTAACAGCTGGTCACACTGTGGCACCATGTGACAGCTGGCCACACTGTGTCACCATGTGGCAGCTGGTCACACTGTGTCACCATGTGACAGCTGGCAGCGTGTGGCCAGGCGGTAACAGCTGGCCGCACTGTGTCACCATGTGACAGCTGGCCACACTGTGTCACCATGTGACAGCTGGCCACACTGTGTCACCATGTGACAGCTGGTCACACTGTGTCACCGTGTGACAGCTGGCCGCACTGTGTCACCATGTGGCAGCTGGCAGCGTGTGGCCAGGCGGTGACAGCTGGCCACACTGTGCCACCATGTGACAGCTGGCCACACTGTGCCACCATGTGACAGCTGGCCACACTGTGTCACCATGTGACAGCTGGCCACACTGTGCCACCATGTGACAGCTGGCCGCACTGTGTCACCATGTGGCAGCTGGCAGCGTGTGGCCAGGCGGTGACAGCTGGCCACACTGTGCCACCATGTGACAGCTGGCCACACTGTGTCACCATGTGACAGCTGGCCACACTGTGTCACCATGTGACAGCTGGGCACACTGTGTCACCATGTGACAGCTGGCCACACTATGTCACCATGTGACAGCTGGAGGATGGAGTCTAGCCTGTGTTGGCGGGGCGGCTAGGCACTGCCAGCCGTACCACAACAACGCCCACCGCTGCAGCTGCAGATGTACAGGAAAACAAGCATCAGCTGTCCATATTGGCAGGGCTGCCAACCATTGTACCCCTAACATTGTAGATTACTGCGCCACAGGCAGAGATTCTGCTACAGACAGACAGTCTGCTGAAGAAAGAGAGTCTGCTCTACCAGACAGTTTTAGAGCCAAGAGGCGGCCGTCCTTGATGAACTTCCCGCCGTGGCGGAGCACGAAGACCAATATCCGACTTCGTATTGTCCGAATGTGCTTTCTGCGGTTTCAATGGGGCTCTCAATGTAATCGCGACTATGATCCGCGTCGCTATGTACCATGCGACTGTTGGATTCCACTGGGGTCTGCAACCTTCCACACTGTAGAACTGGATCGGACTGGGGTCTGCAACCCTTCACGCTCTGCGACATGTGGATTCGTGTCCAAAGCAGCACTGACCGTCCAAATTCCCCAGTCCTCAAGTCCACAAGTCCCCAAGTCCACAAGTCCCCAAGTTCACAAGTCCCCAAGTCCACAAGTCCCCAAGTCCACAAGTCCCCAAGTACCCAAGTCCACAAGTCCCCAAGTGCACAAGTCCCCAAGTTCACAAGTCCCCACGTCCACAAGTCTCCAAGTCCACAAGTCTCCAAGTCCACAAGTCCACAAGTCCCCAAGTCTACAAGCTATGTCACATTTGCGCTCCAGTGTTATGCTGGCGACGTCCTGTACCGAAATTGTATGTTGACTCGATCCAGCGAAAGGTAGCAGAATCCACGTGTCGGGGACAGGGTCTACAACCAAATATCACTAGTCGTGGACTATGTCTGACCACGTGTCGGAGACAGCGTTGACTCCAAATATCACTAGTGGTGGACTACATCTGATCACGTTCTGGAGTTATTTACCCACACTCCTGGCCCTGCGACGAATTCCCAAGCCCGCCCACCATACCCACCGTGGGCGGCTTCGACTGTGATACATAGAGTAGAGTACATACATAGAGTACGTAACACAGTCGAAGCCGCCAAGGCCCTGCAGTCTGCGAAACACCTTCCCCGGAACACCTTCCCCGGAACACCTCCCCCGGAACACCTCCCTCGGAACACCTCCCCCGGAAGACTTCCCCGGAACACCTCCCCCGGAACACCTCCCTCGGAACACCTCCCTCGGAACACCTCCCCCGGAAGACTTCCCCGGAAGACTTATCGCGAACACCTTCCACGGAATATCTCCGAGGCCCTATGTCTCTCCATCGAGGCTACTCTGACGTGGTCACAAGGCCCTGTAGCCACCCCCCGAATACCTCCCCAGAACACACCTCGGAGGCCCCCTGGCGGCTCAGCTAGACTCGGCGTACAACATACCAGGCTGGACGAAGCAGTTGACGGGAAAAGGTGATCACCCCCCGAATACCTCCCCAGAACACACCTCGGAGGTCCCCTGGCGGCTCAGCTAGACTGGGCGTACAACACACCTCGGAGGCCCCCTGGCGGCTCAGCTAGACTCAGCGTACAACACACCGGGCCGGACGGAGCAGTTGACAGGAAAAGATGGCCACTGGCGACGAGCACGACGCGCCTATATAAACGAGCCACCGGGGCCATTGCCGATTGGCCACCATTGGAGCTGTATCGGGTCGGCGCCGAGCGGCCGTGGTCCGTGGTGCGTGGTCCGTGGTCTGTGGTCCGTGGTCCGTGAGTGTCGGTGTGCCGGTGCCGACAACCGCCACAGCCCCAACCGGCGTCTGGCCAGTGGCTGGTCCACCACATGGCCGCTCTGAAGGTGAGTGCCGAGAGCGCTGGTCGCTACAGGACAGGTTACGTCATGTGACAGGTGTAGCCGCCACGCGCCTCACGTGTGGCAGATGTGGCCATCACGCCCCTCACATGTGGCAGGTGTAGCCGCCACGCCCCTCACATGTGGCAGGTGTAGCCGTCACGCCCCTCACATGTGGCAGGTGTGGCCGCCACACCCCTCACGTGTGGCAGGTGTAGCCGCCACGCCCCTCACATGTGGCAGGTGTAGCCGCCACACCCCTCACATGTGGCAGGTGTAGCCGCCACGCCCCTCACATGTGACAGGTGTGGCCGTCACGCCCCTCACATGTGGCAGGTGTAGCCGCCACACCCCTCACGTGTGGCAGGTGTGGCCGTCACGCCCCTCACATGTGGCAGGTGTAGCCGCCACGCCCCTCACATGTGACAGTTGTGGCCGTCACGCCCCTCACATGTGGCAGGTGTAGCCGTCACGCGCCTCACATGTGGTAGGTGTAGCCGCCACACCCCTCACGTGTGGCAGGTGTGGCCGTCACGCCCCTCACATGTGGTAGGTGTAGCCGCCACACCCCTCACATGTGGCAGGTGTGGCCGTCACGCCCCTCACATGTGGCAGGTGTAGCCGCCACGCGCCTCACATCCCTGGCCCACGAGCTGCTGATGCCACGCCAGACGTTTTGGGCGAAGCGAGAACTTTGTGTTTTTATTGCTTCCATGCAGTTCGAGTATACTTCCTAAACATTATGAGGATGATGGTGATGTACTTGGAAACATTTCAGGAACTTCTGAACAGGGGCTAATACGACCCTGAGAGTTAGGGCGTAGTGAGGGAAGCCAAAAGGCATTTTGAAATAGATTCTTGCCATATAGCTCCCATATGATAGATGGTCATGATATATGGTTCGGGCTAAGTTCGTGCGAAATTGTTCAGCGACACGACCCCCCCCCCACCTTTCATGTCTTTCTGCCATCTTAATCTTTGCCATTCGCTTTTTGTATCCTATTATTTTCGGTGTCGTTCAAGATTTTGTTGTGGTCACATCGTGGAGTTGGGTCAATGTATTTTCAATAGATGTAGCAATGCTAGTCAAAAGTAGGAAAACCAATAAAATAATTGTTGCGCTGCTTGCTGAAAGAGCAACGATCATCCATACACGGACTGCATATACATCTTCACCGCATAGACTTGCACAAAACTCAGTGCAAACAGCTCGTGTCCAACAAGGAATATTATGCAATGCGTTTCAAGGGTTTACTTATAGTGAACAGTGTGTAATAATCATATGAAGGTCATATTAAGGTCGCACCAACTCCTACACACTAGTTTATTGTGATGCTTGAACACACCCATGACCCTAATGTTGAGTATTTATCAGGAATCGTATAGAGGGCTGTTTTTGTGGTTTCTGGGCCTTTGGATCAGCATGCCGCCAGTCGCTACTTGGCTGTGATACCATCCACAACACCGCCGTCAGATGTCGCTACTTGGCTGTGATACCATCCACAACACCGCCGTCAGATGTCGCTACATGGCTGTGATACCATCCACAACACCGCCTTCAGATGTCGCTACATGGCTGTGATACCATCCACAACACCGCCGTCAGATGTCGGTCGCTACTTGGCTGTGATACCATCCACAACACCGCCGTCAGATGTCCGTCATGGAACTTAATGATTGGAATATCTTGGAGTCACTTTTTGGCTAGCGTATTACTTCGACGAATCTATACTACGCTGCCCTGCTCTACGTGCGGCACGTATTTGCAAGGGAACAAATCGACAATGTTGTTTGTGGTGCAGCGGCCATCGTCGTCGTGGTTAGAACAAACAAGTTCCGCGCCGTCCATTAACATTATGTGGTGGTGAGGAACAGACACATCCCGCGCCGTCCACCAACATTTTGTCTTAGCCGGGCCGAGTATTGTAAAATTCCAACGTTCCGACCTTGATCTCACCCGCAAGGTGTTAAAATTCCACCAATTTCATGTGGGAACATCAGAAGTCACGCGCATTTTGTATTCTGTCTTTCGTGTGATTACCCAATGAGATCTTCTCGCCAAGTGGGCTCGAACAGCACGCAAGATCACCATTATACTATGACGTCAGCAGTCTGATTTATGTGATTCAACTGCTCCCAGCTGTCGCGCTTGAAGCTCAACTGCTTTCGAACGTTTTCACCTCCCGGCAAGACTGAAGCACAGGTGACCACACCTTGGGAGCTCACGGCCATGACTGAAGCACAGGTGACCACACCTTGGGAGCTCACGGCCATGACTGAAGCACCGGTGACCACACGTTGAGAGCTCACGGCCATGACTGAAGCACAGGTGACCACACCTTGGGAGCTCACGGCCATGACTGAAGCACCGGTGACCACACGTTGAGAGCTCACGGCCATGACTGAAGCACAGGTGACCACACCTTGGGAGCTCACGGCCATGACTGAAGCACAGGTGCCCACACCTTGGGAGCTCACGGCCATGACTGAAGCACAGGTGACCACACCTTGGGAGCTCACGGCCATGACTGAAGCACAGGTGACCACACCTTGGGAGCTCACGGCCATGACTGAAGCACAGGTGACCACACCTTGGGAGCTCACGGCCATGACTGAAGCACCGGTGACCACACGTTGAGAGCTCACGGCCATGACTGAAGCACAGGTGACCACACCTTGGGAGCTCACGGCCATGACTGAAGCACCGGTGACCACACGTTGAGAGCTCACGATCAAGTTATAGCAGCTTTCCACGTCAATTTTTCATGGTAATCTCGTCATGAACAACTTCCAGCTTGCTTGACTTGGAATATAATGTTGGCTGTAGCGTAAAAGTGCCTTGGGAAATGTGATATTTAACGCTGCTCTTCTACACAGATTTACGTTCGGATGTTAGCTTGGTTTCTCATCCAATCCATAAGTATCCTCGAACAGCTTCAGCAGCTGGTACCCGACAGCAGACATTAATATAGTGCGAACATACCGATCGTGACAGTCTTAATTAGTATCATTTATCAGATTCTTGTCAATTTAATATTCCTCGGAGGAAAGCATTGCGCAATTACTTATTTACTGCATCAAGGGTCTACGGAATCGCTAAGACCGCGTATGGTTGAGGGCATCCAAACTCCGTCAAAGCTGGCCAGTTAAGCTGGAGACGTAACAGACTGCATCACGAAAATGAATGCCTATGACTGGTGGGGAAACTATCAGTTTGAAGCAAATTTTGAACAGTTTCTACCATTCCGCAGGTTTACTGGCCTCGCTTGCTTAGCGTAATTACACCTAGAATGAATCTAAGCAGGCGCATTTCTGCGATTCGATAATATTCGTCTCAGTGGATGGGTGCCACAGACAGACGCTCGGGTGTGGTCTCTATTGTGTGCCACCTCCTCCCCTGTCCCGTCTCAGTGGATGGGTGCCGCAGACAGATTCTCGGTTATGGTCTCGTGCGCCACCTCCTCCCCTGTCCCGTCTCAGTGGATGGGTGCCGCAGACAGATTCTCGGTTATGGTCTCGTGTGCCACCTCCTCCCCTGTCCCGTCTCAGTGGATGAGTGCTTAGGCTGAGCGGAAAAGCTGTGGAACAAAAAGGACCGAGGCACAGTGTGACACCTTAGCTAATTCGACAACCCTCCATAGCACATTGAAGCTTACGCACACGATGTTCAACAGATGAGCCGTTTACGGCCCAAGCGGATTTATTTTCTTTCAACGAACATATATGAAAGTTGAAGGCACTATTTCCCCAATCGGGCTGCTCTGCCAAATACTTACCACGCATCGCAAAGATGAATTCACGCTATACAATTTTCGAAATGGGTTTTACTTAATTATGAATTTTCTGTAATCGCGCAAAAATTGGACGTCATGACATGTATGCCATTGGGGCCAACCCAAGCCAGAGGGCGCCACATGCTGCGGTGTGACCCACCATTGGGGCCAACCCAAGCCAGAGGGCGCCACATGCTGCGGTGTGACCCACCATTGGGGCCAACCCAAGCCAGAGGGCGCCACATGCTGCGGTGTGACCCACCATTGGGGCCAACCCAAGCCAAGAGGGCGCCACATGCTGCGGTGTGACCCACCATTGGGGCCAACCCAAGCCAAGAGGGCGCCACATGCTGCGGTGTGACCCACCATTGGGGCCAACCCAAGCCAGAGGGCGCCACATGCTGCGGTGTGACCCACCATTGGGGCCAACCCAAGCCAAGAGGGCGCCACATGCTGCGGTGTGACCCACCATTGGGGCCAACCCAAGCCAAGAGGGCGCCACATGCTGCGGTGTGACCCACCATTGGGGCCAACCCAAGCCAAGAGGGCGCCACATGCTGCGGTGTGACCCACCATTGGGGCCAACCCAAGCCAGAGGGCGCCACATGCTGCGGTGTGACCCACCATTGGGGCCAACCCAAGCCAAGAGGGCGCCACATGCTGCGGTGTGACCCACCATTGGGGCCAACCCAAGCCAGAGGGCGCCACATGCTGCGGTGTGACCCACCATTGGGGCCAACCCAAGCCAGAGGGCGCCACATGCTGCGGTGTGACCCACCATTGGGGCCAACCCAAGCCACGAGGGCGCCACATGCTGCGGTGTGACCCACCATTGGGGCCAACCCAAG
This sequence comes from Ashinkailepas kermadecensis, assembly GCA_034440615.1. NCBI lineage: Eukaryota > Metazoa > Arthropoda > Thecostraca > Neolepadidae > Ashinkailepas > Ashinkailepas kermadecensis. The sequence continues at coordinate 104,745 of JAOTOM010004029.1, read as the reverse complement.
CCAAGAGGGCGCCACATGCTGCGGTGTGACCCACCATTGGGGCCAACCCAAGCCAAGAGGGCGCCACATGCTGCGGTGTGACCCACCATTGGGGCCAACCCAAGCCAGAGGGCGCCACATGCTGCGGTGTGACCCACCATTGGGGCCAACCCAAGCCAAGAGGGCGCCACATGCTGCGGTGTGACCCACCATTGGGGCCAACCCAAGCCAGAGGGCGCCACATGCTGCGGTGTGACCCACCATTGGGGCCAACCCAAGCCAGAGGGCGCCACACGCTGCGGTGTGACCCACCATTGGGGCCAACCCAAGCCAAGAGGGCGCCACATGCTGCGGTGTGGCCTACCATTGGGGCCAACCCAAGCCAAGAGGGCGCCACATGCTGCGGTGTGGCCTACCATTGGGGCCAACCCAAGCCAAGAGGGCGCCACATGCTGCGGTGTGACCTACCAGGAGGGTACACATGCTGCAGTGTGGCCTACCATTGGGGCCAACCCAAGCCAAGAGGGCGCCACATGCTGCGGTGTGACCCACCATTGGGGCCAACCCAAGCCAGAGGGCGCCACATGCTGCGGTGTGACCCACCATTGGGGCCAACCCAAGCCAAGAGGGCGCCACATGCTGCGGTGTGACCCACCATTGGGGCCAACCCAAGCCAGAGGGCGCCACATGCTGCGGTGTGACCCACCATTGGGGCCAACCCAAGCCAGAGGGCGCCACATGCTGCGGTGTGACCTACCATTGGGGCCAACCCAAGCCAAGAGGGCGCCACATGCTGCGGTGTGACCTACCATTGGGGCCAACCCAAGCCAAGAGGGCGCCACATGCTGCGGTGTGACCCACCATTGGGGCCAACCCAAGCCAAGAGGGCGCCACATGCTGCGGTGTGACCCACCATTGGGGCCAACCCAAGCCAGAGGGCGCCACATGCTGCGGTGTGACCCACCATTGGGGCCAACCCAAGCCAGAGGGCGCCACATGCTGCGGTGTGACCCACCATTGGGGCCAACCCAAGCCAAGAGGGCGCCACATGCTGCGGTGTGACCCACCATTGGGGCCAACCCAAGCCAAGAGGGCGCCACACGCTGCGGTGTGACCTACCATTGGGGCCAACCCAAGCCAAGAGGGCGCCACATGCTGCGGTGTGACCCACCAGTGGGGCCAACCCAAGCCAGAGGGCGCCACATGCTGCGGTGTGACCCACCATTGGGGCCAACCCAAGCCAGAGGGCGCCACATGCTGCGGTGTGACCCACCATTGGGGCCAACCCAAGCCAAGAGGGCGCCACATGCTGCGGTGTGGCCTACCATTGGGGCCAACCCAAGCCAAGAGGGCGCCACATGCTGCGGTGTGGCCTACCATTGGGGCCAACCCAAGCCAAGAGGCCGCCACATGCTGCGGTGTGACCTACCAGGAGGGTACACATGCTGCAGTGTGGCCTACCATTGGGGCCAACCCAAGCCAAGAGGGCGCCACATGCTGCGGTGTGACCCACCATTGGGGCCAACCCAAGCCAGAGGGCGCCACATGCTGCGGTGTGACCCACCATTGGGGCCAACCCAAGCCAAGAGGGCGCCACATGCTGCGGTGTGACCCACCATTGGGGCCAACCCAAGCCAGAGGGCGCCACATGCTGCGGTGTGACCCACCATTGGGGCCAACCCAAGCCAGAGGGCGCCACATGCTGCGGTGTGACCCACCATTGGGGCCAACCCAAGCCAAGAGGGCGCCACATGCTGCGGTGTGACCCACCATTGGGGCCAACCCAAGCCAAGAGGGCGCCACATGCTGCGGTGTGACCCACCATTGGGGCCAACCCAAGCCAAGAGGGCGCCACATGCTGCGGTGTGACCCACCATTGGGGCCAACCCAAGCCAGAGGGCGCCACATGCTGCGGTGTGACCCACCATTGGGGCCAACCCAAGCCAGAGGGCGCCACATGCTGCGGTGTGACCCACCATTGGGGCCAACCCAAGCCAAGAGGGCGCCACATGCTGCGGTGTGGCCTACCATTGGGGCCAACCGAAGCCAAGAGGGCGCCACATGCTGCGGTGTGGCCTACCATTGGGGCCAACCGAAGCCAAGAGGGCGCCACATGCTGCGGTGTGACCTACCAGGAGGGTACACATGCTGCAGTGTGGCCTACCATTGGGGCCAACCCAAGCCAAGAGGGCGCCACATGCTGCGGTGTGACCTACCAGGAGGGTACACATGCTGCAGTGTGGCCTTCCAGGAGGGTACACACATGCTGCGGTGTGGCCTATCAGGAGGGTGCACACATACAGAGGAGGTCATACAGAGGAATGTGTCATACAAAAGTGAGGAGGTCATCAGGAAGCTTTACTGTGCATATGTCAGGCCACATTTGGAATACTGTGTCCAAGCTTGGTCCCCTAGTTATGAGAAAGATTGTTGGCTTTTAGAGAGAGTACAAAAGAGGGCAACAAAAATGGTTAATGGTATAGGCAACCTGGCATATGAGGAAAGATTGAAGAAATTGAATATGTTTTCACTTAGATATAGAAGGCTGAGAGGAGATCTCATCGAAGTTGTTAAATTTGTTCATGGTCAGGAGCAGGGATATCTCAGGGAAATGTTTGAATTTAACAGAAATGATGCAATTAGAGGTCATCAATTCCAAATTAAAGTTAATCACAGCAGGACAAGGTTAAGACAGTCTTTCTTCACCAACAGGGTAGTAGAACACTGGAACCAGCTGCCAGGAACCATTGTCAGTAGTAACACACTGAACATCTTTAAAAATGGCATAGACAATCATTATAAGAATGGGGGGCTTGTTTTTCTGTATTCCAGGGAGGGTTGATCGACAGGGAGGAGTTGGGAGTTGAGAGGAGTTTGAAATTGTTGAGTGTGTTATGCAATAGCAAGTGAGTCTCTTATTAAGTCCAAACGCTTTATAACTTTATATAGGGTGTACCTAGCAGTGGATTCAGCACCTTCCTTCGGGATGTGATACTGACGAGATTGTCTATGGTAGCACAATGGGTATGATGGGAGGAGTTTGTAATTGTTGAGTGTATTATGCAATAGCAAGTGAGTCTCTTATTAAGTCTGAACGCTTTATGAATTTGTGTGGGGTGTGCCTAGCAGTGGATTCGGCACCTTCCTTCGGGATGTGATGCTGATGAGATTGTCTATGGTGGCACGATGGGTGTGATGGGAGGAGCTTGTGATTGTTGAGGGTGTTATGCGGTAGCAAGTGAGTGGTGCTAGATAGGCTGGGATATATAGCTTCCTAGGAACTTGGGATAAGGGATTGATTGGGGTGGGAGTATGTACATTCCTAGTACCTTTTCTAGATAGGCTTAACCCAGATGGGCCCCTGTGGCTCTTATTAAGCCTTAATACTTTATGACTTTATGACATGCTGCGGTGTGACCTACCAGGAGGGTGCACACATGCTGCGGTGCGACCTACCAGGAGGGTGCACACATGCTGCGGTGTGGCCTACCAGGATGGTGCATACATGCTGCGGTGTGGCCTGCCAGGAGGGTGCACACATACTGCGGTGTGGCCTGTCAGGAGGGTGCACACATGCTGCGGTGTGACCTACCAGGAGGGTGCACACATGCTGCGGTGTGGCCCTACCAGGAGGGTGCACACATGCTGCGGTGTGGCCTGCCAGAAGGGTGCACACATGCTGCGGTGTGGCCTATCAGGAGGGTGCACACATGCTGCGGTGTGACCTACCAGGAGGGTGCACACATGCTGCGGTGTGACCTACCAGGAGGGTGCACACATGCTGCGGTGTGGCCCTACCAGGAGGGTGCACACATGCTGCGGTGTGGCCTGCCAGGAGGGTGCACACATACTGCGGTGTGGCCTATCAGGAGGGTGCACACGTGCTGCGGTATCGTGCCCGATCCTGCGTCAGTAGCAGGGAAGCCACACATGTCGTCCCCTGCCCTTGCTCGCCCACATCTCGTCAGTAGCAGGGAAGCCACACATGTCGTCCCCTGCCCTTGCTCGCCCACATCTCGTCAGTAGCAGGGAAGCCACACATGTCGTCCCCTGCCCTTGCTCGCCCACATCTCGTCAGTAGCAGGGAAGCCACACATGTCGTCCCCTGCCCTTGCTCGCCCACATCTCGTCTCCTGTCAGGGAAGCCACACATGTCGTCCCCTGCCCTTGCTCGCCCACATCTCGTCAGTAGCAGGAAGCCACACATGTCGTCCCCTGCCCTTGCTCGCCCACATCTCGTCTCCTGTCATCGCTGGCCCAAATCCCGTCCCCTGCCCTCGCTCTCCCACAGCCCATAATTGCGCTTGATACTGGTGGCTATGTTTTTTTTTCATATTGTCGGGTGGTTACACATTTGATCCTCTTTCGCTTGTGTGTTGTTGGGTTTGTCGCAAAATCAAGAACTTCGCCATACTTCGCAAAACAAGAACCGGTACGCGCTTCAAGTCGACACCATGATGTTCCTCGTTATTTTGGAATACAACGATGTGTGATGCGTCACATCTCGACTCATGGGTCAAGAATCAAAGCGGGACAAGTTGTTGACTGCGTTTTGGAAGACATAGTGCCCGGAAGACTGCTTTCTTGAAGATGGGGTAAACATGGACCCTAAATTGAACATTAGCATCAAAATGGATCCGAGAGTGGCACAGAAGCCGAAAAAGACATCTTAGATCAAACTATGCTACCGGCCGAGACTAGCCTTGGAAAGGTGGTTGACCTTTGTAGGCATGTCAGCTGTGTTGTGCATCACACTGCTGCGGTTAACATTTTCAACGTGTGGCCGCTAAGGAAGGGTGGCTGACTTTCTGCAGGCTTGTCAGCTGTGTTGTCTATCACACCGGGGCGGCTAACATTTGTATAATGTGGTCACCAAGAAGATAAAGTGCCGATAATTCGCTAATTCGGCGAAAAGTTCCGACATGTTCCCTCTTATGATGGGATAACTCGGGTATCTGACGTAATATCTACACATTGACATGGTTTATGGTGGGCAGAGCACGCTCCACCAGCGAGTGGCGCCAATCGAAGCCGCGCCAACGGGCGCCGGTCTGCCGCTCTGGTGAACACGACCACAGCAGGGGAGTGCAGCAATCCTGCACGGTCCACGGTTAAACCAGAATAGGGAGACATCAACGATTACATATTAACACAACCTAGCCGAACCGAACCTAGTGCGACACGTAACCCCCATAACCAGCCAACCACCTGACTATGTTATCTTCGGCCACCCGCCGGGGGTGTGGACCGTAACAGCAGTAGCCAGCTAGCCAACCACCGGCCCGCCGAGGGTGTGGACCGTAACAGCAGTAGCCAGCTAACCAACCACCGGCCCGCCGAGGGTGTGGACCGTAACAGCAGTATCCAGCTAACCAACCACCGGGCACCTCTCTTCCGATATAGCCAGTAAACTAACCTTCCGCAGAAGCGGTACGTGACCTTTCCAAGCGGTACGTGACCTTTCCACGGCAGGACTGGAGGCAAGTGCGCGTCGCTAAGGCAAATGATTTGGCCGAGTGGATTTCAGGAATTACATCGCTAATGTAAGCTAAGCTCTGGTAAACTTTAGAGCCTGGCTTAATTATTGGAGATGGGGAAAACACTGTCGTCCAAATACCGTTTTCCCTTCGGTATCCTACGAGAACTGTCTGGAGGTCACGTTCGGTAAAGCATGCACCCTAGAGTAATCACCAGCTTGCATAGCCTCTACGTGCGAGGACAAACACCCGGACCCATGTGCGAAGATCGGGACCAGAATCCATGTGCGAGGACCGACCCTCGGACCCATGTGCGAGAACCGGGACCCGGATCCATGCGCGAAGACGGGACCCGGATCTATGTGCGAGGACGGGACCGGGATCCATGCGCGAGGACGGGACCCGGATCTATGTGCGAGGACGGGACCGGGATCTATGTGCGAGGACGGGACCCGGATCTATGTGCGAGGACGGGACCCGGATCTATGTGCGAGGACGGGACATGGATCCGTGTGCGAGGACCGACACCCGGATCCATACGCGAGGGCCAGGACCCGGATCCTGGCAAGGCCGGCAGGCCGCTCAGCACCAGTACACGCCGCCCGGTTTTTGCCGTCACACTTGTTCGTCCATATCACGTTGACCCATTTTCCTGAAAACGTCAAAACCTGATTCATCGAGCCACTGTTAACTTGAAGTCCTCCAGCCGGCTTAAGTTGTTGTAATAAAAAGTGGTGCAGTCGTGTCTTCGCGACCATTCCTTAAAGTTACACCAACTTGTAGCAAAACTGATATATGCTTAAGTAGCCCAGCCGACTGTAGTATTAGGCGTGCATGATACAAATATTGGGATCAAAGATGCCGTCGATATGTCCTGTGTGCAGGCATGGTACTCAAGTTGGCCCCATTTGGACGCGGACAACATCAGCCTCAAAACAGAGGAAAACCGACCGGTGTACTTTGACACATTTCACGGGGCGACAAACCATATATGGCGAACCCAAATAGGCCAAATCCGTCGTCCCTGGCGCGCCGCTAGCCGCTCCCCTAACTCGATCATAGCCACAGTTATCACAATATCCATAATGCAACTCCAGGTAAAAACTGCCTCGATCAGCGTGTCGCCGGCAATAGCCACGTCACAGACCGAAGTGACATGTTACCAATAAAGGCATCACTGGCAGCCCTCGTCGAGCGAGCGCCAGACGCTGACTGTGCGGCTCCGGGGTTGAGGACACAGGGCCGGGGACCACAGCGGGCAGAGACGGGGACCACAGCGGGCAGAAATGGGGACCACAGCGGGCAGAACGGGGACCACAGCGGGCAGGAACGGGGACCACAGCGGGCAGAAACGGGGATCACAGCCGGCAGAAGCGGGGACCACAGCGGGCAGAAATGGGGACCACAGCGGGCAGAAACCTCGCTAATGCTCGCCCGTGCAGGTTGTTGGTGCTCCCTCTCCTCTCTCTCCAGAATGTTTCTATCGCAGCCACGGAAATACGTGCCAGTCGGCGCGACTCTAACTACCACAGCTGGTAACGCATCCTTTGCTGACCTTGTGGTATGCAACTTTAAAGATTTAATGTGCTGTCACTGACCTGCAGGGATGTAAGAGAGATCATGCCAGGTTTCTGACCCGTGGATATGTACAAGAGATCATGTCAGGTTGCTAACCCGTTGGGATGTAAGAGACATCATGTCAGGTTGCTGACCTGTAGGGATGTAAGAGAGGTCATGCAAGGTTGCTACCTGTAGGATGCAAGAGGGAGCAAGGTCATTGACCTGTTCGTTGCAGGAGTGAGCATGTCAGGCCGTTGTTAGCAGAAATCGCAAATTATCGGGAATTAATCACACTGACTCCAAATGAATGGCCAATGCTGGCTATGGTGGGGTGGTGGACTTCTCGGCTAACATGCACCAATCGGTCATTGAGCATTCCAAGGTCATTGGAGGCCATGGATCAAACTTGACCTTAAATTACTTTTTGTTTTACTTACGAGACACTTCCGGGTTAGCTTGGACGTGGGAACTATACTTGGTGATGCATTTTGTGTTTTGGGCACAATTTCGAAAGCTTCGATAACGAGGTATGCTCTTCGGCTGTGTCTGACCATTGGTATGTGGGTCAGTGGGTCGAAATGTAATAAACTACATAAAGTTTGCACTCCACCATACTGGAAAATAATTCGTGGAACATTGCAGGCCCGTATCGGTCACTGTTTATGCGCAGGGAGCGATTACGCTGGACACTTATCTATTTTTGCGAAAGATTTACCAGCACCCTGACGTACACAAATCTGGTACGAATCACGAAAGCTAGCTAGGTGCAGGACGTAGGATTTGTTTCATGTCGCTAGCATTTTCTGTTTCTAAATGCTGGTAGCAACACCCCCCCCCAATACAGAAGGTGTACAGAAGGTGTACAGAAGGTGCACAGAAGGTGTACAGAAGGTGTACAGAACGTGCACAGAAGGTGTACAGAAGGTGTGCAGAAGGTATGCAGAAGGTGTACAGAAGGTGTACAGAAGGTGTACAGAAGGTGTACAGAAGGTATGCCGAAGGTGTACAGAACGTGTACAGAACGTGTACAGAAAGTGTACAGAAGGTGTACAGAAGGTGCACAGAAGATGTACAGAAGGTGTGTAGAAGATGTACAGAAGGTGCATAGAAGGTGTACAGAAGGTGCCAAAATACCACGCACTGGAGAGGGCAACTCTACCGCTACTGGCCTCTCTTTTGGCCGTTTGTTGAGGCTGATGGCTGTACATACTTATAATTATAGCTATGCGTTAACCCCCACAGTGGGGCAGTGGGAACTAAACACGGACAATAGCGCTATGGATCCCCCCCTCCCCAGTGGGGAAATGGGGATTAAACACGGTCCATAGCGCTATGCATTACCCCCCCCCCCCCCTAGTGGGGCGATGGGACCATGAAGTGACTATAACACAATACATTAACCACCATGAGACAGAATTTCCTCATCTCGCAGTGCGGGGAGAGAGTGTGTAATTTTACACAATTTACCGTTTGATGTGAGTTTGTCGTGCGACGTACCGGCAAAGGTGTGCTGCATTATTGAACTTTCCAACTTCATCAGGACGCTTTGTCTACCTCTTGTCCGTCGCCTCCTAGGTCAGGTCACACGGGTCAATGTCGGGGCACCGTTGGCTGCCCGGTGGTAGGTCGCGGTCGTAGGTCAGTGAACTTGATCGACCTGACCCAATAAGTCATATTTTTAAATCATGTGAAATTGATGTAGGAGGAGGTGTATCAAGTCTGGGCGTCCTGTCGCATTCCGTATTGCCATTGTCGCGGAAAAAAACCACAGCGGGGAAAGGCACGAATTTCCACCAATTGCCACAGGAATAGCGAGCAAGTATCGAGACGAGACGAAGATCGAATATCCTGAACCAGATATGCACATAAAAACATGCTGATGGGGAAGGACTACACACGTTTGTATTCCCATTAAAGCGCAACGAGATAAGCATATTACTTGAGCTTATCACATGTGAGGAGATTTCACCTTCTTCAAGTTTGTGTAAAATTGATTTACCCAGCGGCACATTCGCTCAGTGCCTTCATCGCACAACTCCACGTCCTAACAGTAGGAGCCATGCGATACCGAATGGCTTCGATTCGTGTGTATCAGTTATATCAATAAATAAATCAATCAATCAATCCTGGTATTGGCACCAAGAGACACTCAGTATCAAATGTCAAAAACGCTAAAAAAAAAGGGGTGGGACAGGAGGCTACTAAAACATTAAAAACACATGCATACAATACTCAAACATTCCCACGTACAGCTCTTTTCAGCGCCTCCTTCAGCTTAAACTTAAAAGCCCGTCACATATTCTCGGCCCTAACTTCCTCGGGGAGACTGTTCCAAAGAACTGCAGCACGGTACATGAAAGAGCGTTGCGCAAAAGAAGTTTTCAGGCGTGGGCGCTCTACTGAAAACGGTGTTGATCGCGTAGATCGAGAGCTGACATCACTTCTCAATGTCACAAGATCACGCAGGGCATCAGGTGCTCCCGAGTGATACACTGCAAGATGAACCAGTGAGCAATCCCTAATGTTGACGAAGCGTTGAAAGCTAGGCCAGCCTAACCGCTCAATAACATGCGATATATGACCATAGCGAGAGGTTCTAGTTATGATCCTAGCCGCCCTCATTATGACTTTTTGGATTCGCACGCGCTCGGTGTCACATGCAGCAGACCAGATTGAGCAACAGTACATTACATGGGGGAAAACCAGTGCAAGCACTAACTTCGACAGCGTTTCTTCAGTAAGAGAACGTACATGCTTGGCTAGAGGAAAGATAATGCGGTTACATTTCTTAGCAATATCGCCAATTTGTTCACTCCATGTTAACGATTCGTCCATGGTCACACCCAGGTTTTTGATAGATGAGACACGTGAAATATCCGATCCAAGAACAGAGAGGCTGATGCTAGGCAGCCGCGCGATCATCTGGCGAGAACCAAAAATCACAAATTGCGTTTTAGATGGGTTGAGCTTGAGAAAATTTACACGGTACCACGAGCTCATAGTTTCCAAGCACGATTCGAGACGGCGTTTTGCATACATTATGTCCTCCAATTTCGATCACAACATCACCTGTGTGTCGTCAGCGTAAGCAACGACTTTAAAGACATCACCTATGTGCGAGAGATCATTTGTGTACAACAAAAACAGAATTGGACCGCACAAACTTCCTTGTAGAACACCACAGGATACGTTGCATACAAGTCTTCCGGGCCGAACTACCCGTCTGCGATTTGAAAGGTAAGATCTAAACTAAGAGCTGTCGATGCCGTACCACTCTAATTTGGTGAAGAGTCGGCTATGAGACACGCAATCGAAGGCACTAGACAAATCTACTGATGCGAGCAGACAAACGCGGCGCCTTTCGATGCAATTTGTGACATAAGCTACTACATCAGCAAGGGCAGTTTCAGTAGAGTGAAGTGGTCGATAGGCATGTTGCGAGTTGTTAAGAAGACAATTTCGGTGGAGATACGCAGTGTTATGCACAGTATCGAATGATCTATGTCGGCTGACCTGATCCACTCGACGCGTTTACCTCAGCCCACGTGCGTTAAAACATCTCACCTTAGTATTCTTATTAGGATTCAATCAAAGGCGGATCCAGTAGACCATCTTGGGGAGCCAAACGGCGTTGGAAGCGACAAATCACCTTGGGCAATTCAATAACTGAATTGAAATAAATTCAGTTAAATTGAATTCAATTCACCGAAGCTGAAAACAGTCGGTATCGATTTCAAAGCAATTCGTTGCATTTGGAATGATAAGAAAATAAAAATGGATAAAATATATATTATCTTAAACAGTAATGCAGCCAAGAAAGCTACTTCCCATCAGCATCAGCATCTGGTGAATGTTAATTAGCATTTGAACAAAACAAGCCTTTAATTGCACGTCAAAAAGCCATGCAAAAAGTATTCAATTTGGAAAAGGGAGAAAGCTTTTAGAGAACTTATTATCAAGGAACACTTCCGATAATTAAACGTCTCTTGATGCCTTTTCTTTCAACCAATACCGCCTTCGCAAACTGCGACTAGAATTGATGAAATTCGCAGAAAACCACAATCACTATCCCCACAATCACTATCCCCACACTGGGTAATTGCAGGGGCACCATCACACCGTTTTCCGAATCCCTCCCCTCCCCTCCCCACACTGGCGCTGAATTCGAGATTGGATGATCAGGATCATCTTGAAATTAATTCAGCAAGCAGCGTTTGGCAGGATGAGCAACATGCAGTGTACGGCTCCTAATTCCGATGGACGCGGTGACATACAGGTGACCTATCGGTGACCTCGGATCAACGCGCTGCAATACTCGAATGCATAATCAATTCACGGACGAACACAATCCGGATAAAGATGGCACCAGTTAGACTCACCGATGGACTTAACAAGACTGTGGTATGACGCATGCTTTGTGCTCATATTTGTGACAAGCAGAAGTCACCGAACTCCGAGTCAATGTGAATACATTTAGTGATAGTTCTTAAAATCGATAAGTGGACTATTTCATCAAGCAAATCTGGCAGCTCAACATAAAGTCATGAAGTCATCATTTGCTACGGCTTAATCAGAGTCACAGGAATCCATTTGGGTTAAGACTAGAAAGCTACAATAAGAAGAGAAAATGAGACTGAAGCCGCTAATCAATGCTATAAACTGAGTTAAAAAGAAACTGTCTCCTCTGCTGCTTTAGCATGGACAATATATTCAGTATCGCATTCCCGAAGGCCGGTTCTGAATACACTACCAAATGCATCTGCTACCAGTACAATACAAATTTCCCATGTATAACCATGTTGTTGAATCCCATCAAATTCACCCTAATTCCGATCTTCCTATTTCACAGATTATAATTAAAAGCTAAAATGTCTAGCCCTAATTAACTTATCCGGCAATTTACCTAGATACACTATCAACAGCATTGCACCACCATGGCCAGTTTCATCACCAATGCATATCAGAAAAAAGGTATTGAATCTTCTGCCATGTACACATATCATTAGCATATCCCATTTATAGGCATTGTCTAGGACGCGTACTAGCTTCATCCACCCCAATTCCCATTCCCCTGTTGCACAATGTAGCATACAGGCATGAGATTCATGAACCGAAAGAATGTATCCACCCTATGTTGAAATACATACAATGAGAGAATATCCACTACACCCCGAAGCAACCTATTTCATTCATCAACGAACTTTTGACTGCAAGCTTGTTGGTGTTTAACTAGATTACAACATGACTTGAATAACCTGAAGTGATGACCCATATGCGACTCATCAACCAGAAGAATAACATTCAGCTTAACATGATCTGACTCTTTTATTGCCCAAAGCATCTCAATCAAAGCACTCCTTAATCTACTAAGCTTCAGGGAGTTCCTATGCAATGCCTCTCTCATATTCTAGATATCCTCGTCCGCTAATAAGATTCGGTTTCTCCTTCTTTTTTTTTTTTTTTTTTTATTTATTTTATTTTTATTTTTTTTTTGGGGGAAGGGGGTTTTTATTTAAGGGAAGGAATTCTGGTAAAATATTCAAGAACGTTGAAATAGGCACTTTTGTCAAGCGCGTCCGGATGCTCACTCGTTTATCCGCGAAGAATATGGTCACAATTTGTACGACTTTACCTCCTTAAATGTGCTGCGAAGTTCATTTATTAAAGCTAGGATGCCTTCGGATGTCCATTTCATTGTCACTTACACCGATTAATTGTAAATAGTGTTGCTTTGCGACTTGTCTGCTGGAACTATCTTCTGGTACTTATCTGGTATTTTGCCGGCCGCCCGTCACCGACCAACCGGCCCGACCCGAAACCAGCCCATAAACTTTGATGGACTATCAGCGCCAAAGTTATCGGCAGATATTCGCGTTTAAAAGTTGCGGACAAGGGGATGTCCAGTTAGAGGAAGAATACTGGTAGGTTCCTTTATTAAGAAAAATTTTTATATATACATATTGGGAGGGCCAACCTCTTCTCTTTTGCTCCACCTCTGGCTCTATTATGTTGGGCCGAACGAGTTGCACCATGCGTTACTTCAAGTTACGTTTGGCAATTATTTTTTTTGGGTTGGGGCAAGAGGTGTTTTTTTTTTTTTTTTATGGAGAGGAAATTTCTCTTCTGTTTGGTTTAGGAAGGAATTATTCCCACCGATTGAAAACTAGTCGTGGAGGGCCTAAAACATCATTTAGATTTGCATTTTGAACTGATAATGTGGTTACCAGAGGTCGTAATAGGTCAATATATGGACCCTGATTTAAGTCCCTGTAAATTAAGAAAGAGACAGAGTTGTGTTTCAAGCAAAATAGTTGTATCTGATTAACGTCCGAAAATTCAAAGGTCAGGTCAAGTCATGCCATATGGTCAGGTCAAGTAAGTTCAAGCTATATTTGTTTTACAGAACATCGCTCTTGTAGTATAACATTGTATTCCAAGAAGAGCTGATATGACACTGAACAACTTAGTAAACTGTTCAGCTTCTCACCTTATGACCTGACACCAGGTTACGCTGGGACAAAGCACAAATTGATAAACCGATCTCTTCAGCCTTCGCTGTGTACACCGCTTGGGAAGTAATTCAAGAGAAAGGTCAAATCAGGTCGAATCAGGTCAGCTTGTAGGAGGTCATGTCATCTCAGGTCATTTCTTTGCCATCCAATTTCATTTCGCACGACTTAGGCAGTGCTGAAACACGCATCACTGAAGCCGAACACGTGCATCACCTGGCGAGGACCGACAACATTCTGGATCAGAAGGCATTGTGCAGAACATTCATGAAAAGTGTCCTGACCTGATGCCATTGACCTTTGACATATAAATGAACTCATAATGCCGATTACATGCGCTGTATCTTTCTTGGCATGACACAATAATCCCAAATTTAAACTTTCGACACTGAATACGGTGTAAATTTACGGAAATTGACATGACATCAGGTTAGTTTCCTTGACCTGAATGGCCATTTCCAGATAGGAGTTTGTTCGTCTTGATGAAAGGACAGCATGCTCTGAGTTTGGTGCTGACTTGTTGCACCTACTCTGATTGACGCCACTTTTGATATTTTGGAACATCACTTCCTTTGGCCAGACCCGTCCCAGATCAATGACCTTTCATAACCCGGGCCTGAAACTTTAACCGAATATGCAAAACAGACGTATAATAAGCCAATGAATAGTTGATGTCTGCTTTTACACATTCGGCCGCTGTTTGGGAAAAACCTAAGGTCAGGGGGCGGGGGAGGGGGGGGGGTTCTCGAGAGCCCCTTCCCCGTCACGACGATGATTAACGTCTTCGTGGATACCTGTTCTCAAAATATCCCGCTTGTCGGACCTCTGGACAACAAATGTCCACACTTGGCGCATATCGGGGCTGAATGCCTGTGCCCTATGTGCCAAGTAGATTCGCATATGGACTACATACAATTTGTCATAACCAAACCGCTTTTACATCGAGCATTCCCATTAATGATGCCCAACATTCTATTCTTCCTAGCTGTTAAAACTACAGTTCCTAACTGATTTTCCTTGTTTTTTAGCTTGATGGTTCCCTGAAACTAGCACGTCTAGGTATTTTTCCTCTTCAATTGCATTTTTGTCACTACTTCTCAGTGTATGAAGCATTGTATGGTATATCCAGATCCCAGATTCCATAGGCTTATACTAATCATAGTTGCAGGACATATGCCATTCATCAGGTCACTGTTTTGTGACCTCGAAGTCTACCTGAATGTCGTTAGGTTCCTCACCAATTTTAGCCGTTCGCATCAGTTTGATGTCGTCAGAAAATTACGAGCACCCTATTGATCAGCCCTACCTGAATGTTGCCTACACAGAGGATAAAGAGAAGTGAACCTGGAACGGAACCTGTGGCACTCCACTCAGAACCTCCTCTCATTCAGATTTATGCACATTTAATACTACCCTTTGTTTCCTTCCTTTTAACCATGCTTCAATCCACAGTCAAACTTTTTACTGAATGTCTGGGATACTCTAGGATGAATAGATGCTTGTGCGAAACTTTATCACAAGCTGTGTTAAAGTGTAAGCACAATATGCACCTAGAGGAACTGCTAACACTTGATCGCAACAAAAACCAGAACATATATGTCATTAGGTCTTGCGGCTTTTTCCTGCTTGATATGTTGCGCTTAGTTTTCCACACCGTCCATAGTTATTGTACAATCTTCTAAATTATCCCTTGCCAAAGAATAACCTTCCGCATTTTAACACCTACTTGAGTTCATTGCAATAAAACTCATGATAATTGCTCATGCTTTGGGACTTTAATGTATCACAATATTCAACCTGTATTTTACCATCCACCTTCAGTGGCCTCACACTATGATTTCAGATCGAACTTGGAAGAAGCTAATAATCTTTAAGTATCTCCCCCCCCCCCCACCAGCAGTGAACGATTAGTTCAATTTCAACCAGTGTTTTACGTGCCATAATACGCCTCCTTACATTGCTTCTAGCTATCCTATATGCCTCTGGGTTAGTTTCAGGTCTAAGGTCTTTTAGTTTGTTTATGCCTGCTTCTTTGACACGAGTATTTATTTCACCTTGTCAGCCATAAAGGGCGTCTAACCTTGTTCATTATAATTTGCCCATTGGAAATAAACATGTTCTGACCTTGAAACAGCTTATCTCTTAGTACATGGGTGTAACCACAGGGGGCTGGGGGGACATATCCCCAATTTCTGATAAGTGGCGATTTTCCCCCTCAATTTTGTTCGTGCCCCCCATCAAGCCTCAGCTAGCTGGGTATGATCGTCGCAAAATTATACTTAATAATTTATCAAATGAAAATATATATGCAAGAGAATCACCCAAAACAGAAGAAGCCGATCAAGCCAATCAAGGCTTCACATGCTATCTGTCGTCACAAAATCTCCGAATGGTAAATCAGCAAACGTTAGAAATTTCTGCTTCCAGACCATTTTTGAATAACATGAACTTTGACCATCTTGTGTTTTCGCTTGGGTGGAAAATTGTGTTTTACGTGGTAACAAATTTGCATTATCGCAAGACTGTATAGTCTTAGGTTGCATTCCCCTGCTCATATATTGATATATCTTGAAGAAATGCGACTCTGGGTGTCCTTGAGTATCTTCAAGACCATTGAGGGAAGTCATGGGCAGCCTTAAGCACGTACGTCAAGTTAACGTATTCGTATTCAGCGACGAGTTCGCCAGAAGCGTATTTGTATTGGCATCGGCATTCAGCGACCGGTTTATGATCGTTCGAATCAATTACCACAAACGCTTCTGCTTGCACTGAACACGCTGGAAGCAACTACATAGGTCTCATATTACCACTTTAACGATCAATGTCCAACGCAAACCGGTTTCTTCGGTTGCCTCCCATTTTTTAGTTTTCACCCAAATCTGCCCAAATCTGGTGTCAAGCAATAGCCTGTGGTGAGCCATCGTGTAACATTTCAAAGCGGTACATGTCAAGATCAACCTTCTAGGTGAAGGTTAGCTTGATTTATTAGATAGCGATATTGAAGCGATATCGACCGAACGCGGTGTTCGGTTGCTATCGTTTCACTTTCCGTAAAATGGGCTTCATTCGACGTGGCTTGTTATGCGGTATCAAAAAGCTAAGCAATCGAATTCTTTTTCAAGGGCAAATGTCAAGCTGATCATCCGGTCCGCTCAATTTTGTTTTCGTTTTCGCTCAAACGCATCCAAATCTGATATCAAGCAATAACCAGTGCTGAACACTCGAGTAACATTTCAAACCGTGACATGTCAAGGTCAAAGGTTTGATTGAGTTCTTCGATGACCTCGCGTTTAAACGCTATGACTTAAATTTGCAGGAAGTGGTTGTCCTTCGACGTTGCTTGTTATGCGGTATCAGAAAGTTGATAGTTCGAAATCATCTCGACGAGTCAAAATTCAAGCTGATTTCTTCGGTCGCCTCACATTTGTGTTTTTCGTTTTCGCCCAAGCCTACCCAGATCCACTATCAAGCGATAGCCCAAGGTGAACCCTCGAGTAACATTTTGAAACCGGGATACATCAAGGTCAAGCCTCAAGGTCAAAGGCTGGTTTGGATTCTTCGAAGTCCTCGCGATTCGTCGCTATGGGTTCAATTTGCACGAAGTGGGTGTCATTCGACGTGGCTTGTGCCGTATTATATTGTTACCGAATCGAACTAATTTCAAAGGTCAAAGGTCAAGCCGAATTCTTTGGTCGCCTCATATTTTTTTCGCCCTGACCTATCCACATCCGGTATCAAGCAATGGCTCGTGGTGCACCTCGAGTAACATTTCAAACCGGAACATGTCAATGCCAAACCACAAGATCGAAGGTTAGCTTAAATTGCTCGAAGTCCTCGCGCTTCGTCGCTATGACTTCAATTTTCATCAAGTGGGAGTCATTCGACGTGTCGTGAGGTACTCTAGCAAACTGTTCAGAAATCACATGAACTTTCAAAGTTAATGGTTGAGCTTATTTCTTCGGTCACCCCGCGTTTCTTCGTTTTCTCCCAAAGCTAACCATGTTCGTTATCAAGAGATAGCCGTGGGCAACCCTCGAGCAACATTTCAACCCGGGACAGGTCAGGTCATGCCTCAGATCAAGGTTAGTTTTATTTTTTCAAAGTCCTCGCGCTTCGTCGCTATGGCTTCAATTTGCATTGGATGGGTCTCATTCGACGTGGCTTGCCGTACGGTATCAGAATGTTGAGATATCGAAATATTTGCAAAGGTGTCGAAGGTCCGGTGTGTATACAATGATTGAGTGTAATAGTAATAGGAGAATCAAATCTGTTTTTGTTTCCAGCCGTTGTGATAGCAAACACTCATATCCTATATGACTAGGAGCTCCCCCAAGAAATCCGGTCATAACCTGCTCGAGCGGCGCTCTCATCGCTGGTTTTCAATTTACACTGTCACATTGCTGTTCTGGACATGAAAAATGTAGATCATTTTCAAATTGTACGCTCTTAATGGTTCCACTGAAGTTGTCAAATTTGGAAGAGAAGCCACACGTGAATGTGCCCAATTTGATATCCAGCCGGAGTTCATAACCACGAGAAAGCAATGTTGTAATCAGGGGTGGATCCAGGAATTGTCATGGGGGCACTTGTCTGGAGGAGCGCCATTTCTTTGGAGCTGCGCCACTGCGAAAGCACCTGGAGGGGCGCCTCTGTCTGCAAAATTCGAGGGGGGATGCACTCGGCCCTTCCAGAATGGGCGCCTTTCCTTCCAGGGGGTACCTTTTTCTTTCATAGGGGAGTTTCTGATTACAAAAATTCGATCGGGTACACTGGAACCTTTTCAGAGTGGCTCATTTTCCCGGCCTGTGGAACGCCACCTTCCACGAGGGGGAACATACCCTCAGTGCCAAACCCTTTATCCGCCCTGGTTGTCATTGCATCGAAATGTTTCCCCGTAAAACAGGAAAGCATGGGAATCGTTATTGTATGTCCATATTTACTACAATAAAACCATCTTCAAATATTTTATGTTTTTCCTGCTACAAGAGGGCAGCGTTTAACATACTTACAGCATGGCTCCATGGTGATGTGAAGTCTGGCCCAGCACATACGACATGTAGCTAGATGTTCATAGGCAGTGATGAGGCGTGAAACTTGCTAAATTGGCGGAGCTTTTTTTCCGCAATGTATCATTTTTAACAATGGCAAATCTGAATACCAGACATTGAAAAAGAAGGGGCTGAATTCCAAGGATTATTTTATGGGGGGAGGTGGGAGGGGGACGGGACTAACCCTCTATCCTGTCCAAGCTTACCGCGTCCCTTGTTTGCCCCCCCACACCCAATTTCGAAACCGTGGTTACGCCCATGTCTTAGTATCCCCACCCCCGCCCTATATTTGATATGAATATAAAGCTGATGATATTTATTCCAACTGAACTTTATACAGGAAAATCATGAAGTCATCAAAGTTTCCTTGAGCAAAATGTACATTCAGTGTACTATTGATCATGACAATTTCAGCATGAAAGGAAAAGCGCATAATGTTATGATCACTAGCTCCTAATGTATCTCTTATCATTACATTCTTTTCAGGTTTATTCTCAGTTGTGAGTACAATGGCTAACATTTCGCTTCCCTTCCAGATTCATTTAACATTTAAAACAAAACTTCCTCAAAGCAAGCGGAGTTCTTCTAAATTTGGTTTGACTTCTAGTTATGTCCCTGGACACCGTAATTATGCTGAAGTCTCCCAAAAATAGCCTCCTACTATACACACAGTTTGTCTTGTAATCGTATTTGGCTTTCACGAAACATGACCAAATTTATTTAGCCTCATTTAGCCAACTTGATTTAGCCTAAACTAGGAAATTCAATCACAATTTCGCTAAAATGGCCATGGCCTCAACCATGATTGCTTCACAGTTCGCTTGAAAAGACCGTGTATGAGGAACAGTTATATATTTATACTTATATCCATAGCAGAGTGGTCATCAAGCTTCATCAAGCTTCATAAGGTTCATAAGTGAACTGCACTGCCTCACCAATCATTACTTCAATTGTTCGGGCCGATGCACCTGAAAATTAAACCTACACTAATCATGTTTTTGTCGTCATCTTTGTGGCCTACAAGGACCATCCAATGAATGGTCTGTCGATGGACAAGACTTCAATTTGCTGAAAATGGCCTCGATTGCATAAACTATTTCCATTGTACACGTTCGAATTCGTATGTATGTCGTACAGGGATCATCAAACTTGGTGATCAATTTCAATCGCATAATGATCGCATTTAAAGTTGCACGCATACTTCTTTATTCACCGAATCAGAATCTGAATTTGCAGTGTCCTTCTTTCATTGACGTTTTGTGATCTACATGAGCTATGTAAAGCTATGAGCTCAATGTATTAGTAGCTACAAAGCTCTGAGGTCTAGATATTAAAAGCTTCAAAGCTCTGAGCTCTAGACATTAGTAGCTAAAAGATCTTAGCTCTAAACATTAGTAGTTACATAGCTCTATCATTAGGATGGCCCACCATGTCTCTGACAATACCGCAATGTGCCACTACATAATTCCGGGATTGTTCAAATACTAGTTAACAACAAAGTTATGTGGTGAGAATCGATTTCCTAGTTTAGAAGTTGGCTTGACCTATAGACCTAACCTGGGGTCACATTTTGTATTTTGCCTTCTTTAAATAATCTGTCTATGCACCAATATGTCACTTTTGACTACATCCTATATGGTTTGAATGTGGAAAATGGTCCAATATGCATCTAAGAAGTGAATTTAGGCGAGGTCATGACTCCAATTTGACCCGAGCTATCTCCGCTATTTTAGGAGCCTATAATGCATTTATGTACACATTGTGAGCAAATCATGACATGGAATGTACGCCAAATTTCACAGCAAGAGTGTGATCGGTTGAGGTGTTACCTTATAAAAACACCAGGGGGTCAAAGTTACCCCTGCCCGCACTATGTACTTGATACTAATGGCGTAGCTAGTGGCAGACGTCTGAGGACATTGACGAATCCAGAGTCGAGGGGGGGGGGGGGAGCGAGGCACTGGGGGCACGTGCCCTCAGCCCCCGATCTGAAAACGGGCCTGATCTGATAACTCCCTGATCTGATAGCTCCGTGATCTGAGGACTTCTTGATCTGATAGCTCCGTGATCTGAGGACTCCCTGATCTGATAGCTCCGTGATCTGAGGACTCCTTGATCGGAAAACGGCGCCCGAGGGCCACCTGTTCTGACGCCTCAGACATCTTCGCATCAGGTGTGTGTCTCCGCAAGACTCAGATACACACCACCACCGAAATACACACCACCACCGAAATACACACCACCACCGAAATACACACCACCACCGAAATACACACCACCACCGAAATACACACCACCACCGAAATACACACCACCACCGAAATACACACCACCACCGAAATACACACCACCACCGAAATACACACCACCACCGAAATACACACCACCACCGAAATACACACCACCACCGAAATACACACCACCACCGAAATACACACCACCACCGAAATACACACCACCACCGAAATACACACCACCACCGAAATACACACCACCACCGAAATACACACCACCACCGAAATACACACCACCACCGAAATACACACCACCACCGAAATACACACCACCACCGAAATACACACCACCACCGAAATACACACCACCACCGAAATACACACCACCACCGAAATACACACCACCACCGAAATACACACCACCACCGAAATACACACCACCACCGAAATACACACCACCACCGAAATACACACCACCACCGAAATACACACCACCACCGAAATACACACCACCACCGAAATACACACCACCACCGAAATACACACCACCACCGAAATACACACCACCACCGAAATACACACCACCACCGAAATACACACCACCACCGAAATACACACCACCACCGAAATACACACCACCGAAATACACACCACCACCGAAATACACACCACCACCGAAATACACACCACCACCGAAATACACACCACCACCGAAATACACACCACCACCGAAATACACACCACCACGAAATACACCACCACCGAAATACTAACCACCACCGAAATACACACCACCACCGAAATACACACCACCACCGAAATACACACCACCACCGAAATACACACCACCACCGAAATACACACCACCACCGAAATACACACCACCACCGAAATACACACCACCACCGAAATACACACCACCACCGAAATACACACCACCACCGAAATACACACCACCACCGAAATTATCAGCGAAAGACACGGTTTGGAAAGCACCCAGTGTACACAGGTCCCCATCTACCTGATCAGTGGTGCCCCCTGACAAATGCCGCCCAGTAAGCAGGTGCCCTCCACACCTCCCACCCTGATCAAGATGTTTTAATCTGCTGGTGTCTTGAAGTATAAAGCCTCGAAACAAAGGAGCTGTATTTGGAATGGCATAGGCATTTGGATTAATATCCCCCAAAAGGACGAGCCGGTTAATTCTACTGTTGGCAGCATGTTAGTAGCATGGATCACAAAGCCATGCAGGCAGGTCAATACATAAAGGTGAACAAATATCATCTGACATTCGCCAATATCGGGTATGATTAGACAGCAATGACGCAAAGGCGGATCCAGAATTATTTAGGAAGTGATGGCCTTCAGCTCAAAATTCGTTCAGCAGGAGGGAGGGTAGGGGTGTGCACTCGGGAATATTGCAAGGGCGCCTTTTCCTCTCAAATAGGCTCCTATCCCTGTCAGAGGGGCGCCTTTGGTTGAAACATTCGTTGAGCAAAATGTAACACCGTTTCTCACGCAGTGGTGCCTTTTCCTGACAAGATAGGCGCCACCTTTCCATGAGAGGGAGCATATTATCTTATGCCAAAGTATCCGCCCTGTATCCGCCACTGCTGTAAAAAAAAAACTGGCGTATTGACATCACGCTTCACAAGTGCACAGTTTTCAAATGCCGCATTCAACGCAACAATTGGAATTTGCAAAAGGTAAAGATAATTAAAAAGGTAGCAGTAGCGGTCTCTGTAGCAGTTCGATGTTCAAGCCTGCTTGTCCAGCAGCGGTCTATGTAGCAGTTCAATGTTCAATGCCGCTTGTCCAGTAGCGGTCTCTATGGCAGTTCGATGTTGAAGGCTGCCTGTTGGCATGAGTGGGCTGCTATGTCGACGCTGCTTTAGGTAAGCCTCGACACCCACACAGAGGTTTGATGTCACTTGACGACGATGGTTGCCGGGTGCCCGAGGTGTCCGGTGCCCGACGTGTCCGGTGTCCGAGGTGTCCGGTGCCCGAGGTGTCCGGTGCCCGAGGTGTCCGGTGCCCGACGTGTCCGGTGTCCGAGGTGTCCGGTGCCCGAGGTGTCCGTCGTCCGTCGTCCGTCGTCCGTCGTCCGTCGTCCGTTGTCCGGTGTCCGTTTGTCCGTTTGACTGGTCCGTTTGACTGGTGTCCGTGTCCGTTGTCCGTGTCCGTGTCCGTTGTCCGGTGTCCGTCTGACTGGTGCGGCTGTAGCAGGGCCATGGGCGGCCGAGGAGATATGTCTGTTGCTCTGACGGCTGGCCTTTGACTGGTGTCCGTGTCCGTTGTCCGGTGTCCGTCTGACTGGTGCGGCTGTAGCAGGGCCATGGGCGGCCGAGGAGATATGTCTGTTGCTCTGACGGCTGGCCTTTGCCGCACGTGTGTCTGCTGGTTACGTTCTGCTGCTCTGACGGACGGCCTTTGTCTGCCGCAGGTGTGTCTGCTGGTCACGCTCTGCGTGGCCGGCTCCCAGGTGGCGGCACAATGCCCGTGCAGACCGGTGACTGAGTGCATGCACGCTGTCTACGCTGGAAGAGTGAGGTCGTGTCAGCTGGCCAGCGGCTCCTTCGGCGTCTGCTGCTCCGGATCGAAACCCAGCTCCAACCGGCCGCCGCCGCCGGCGCCACCACCACCACCACCCACGCCGGCAACCCCGCCGCCCCCCGCGCCCACTCCCGCAACCACCTCTGCTAGTATCGCTCCAGTCGGCAACCGTCTCGGCCCCCCGACATCCAACGGCTTCGGCCCCCCGAAGACTGCCGGAATCAGGATCGGAGCGCCGCCGGCCGGGTTCGGTTTCGGAGGACCGAAGCCACCGGGGATTGCATTTGGCCGCCCCGGGGCATTTGGAGGCCCCGGGAGACCACCGCCTGGATTTGGGTTCAGAGGTCCCAAGCCGCCCTCCATTGCGTTCCCCGGTCCCAAGCTGCCCTCCAGCCGGCCCGGGGTACCGTTCACGGGACCAAAGCCGCCCAACTTCCGAGGCATCAACCCGTACGGGTTCCGTGTCGGCCAACTGTCTCAATTTGCACTGGCCAGACGCGTTCCGGGAGCCCTCGGGGCCGCACCTCTGAAGCCGGGAAAAACTGCCGCCGAGCCAAAGTTATTCGCAGGCAAACTGGAAATTGGAAATTCGGTTACCACGCTGGGAGGTCCAAAGGTAGCGCCTGGTGGCTCCGGGAACCAGAATCCAGTGGATCTATCGAAGCTGCCCGCTTCTGGAAGAGTCGGGCCAAAGCCGCTAACGATATCTTTTGGGGCTCAACAACCCACTGGTCAAAATCTATCTTCCGTTTTTAAGCCTAGGCCAGGCTTCCCTCATCTAAAGCCAGTCGGGAAGGTGTCGCCAGGTCCCAGGCCACCTGGGATCGGATACCCCGGCCCGAGGCCTCCAGGATTTCCCGGTAAACCACCTCCTGGCTTCAGATTTGGTAGTTCGTACGTGCCTGGGCTGGGCCCTGGCTTCTCAAGATTTAGAGTTGGAGGTCTAAAATCGTTTGCATTGGGTAGTTCTAGTCAATTTAAATCAACAGCAAGTAGTTCAGCCGGGCAAAAAGCAACCGCCAGTAGTTTAGGAGTTTCACCCACTCCAGGAGGTCCTCCTCCGAGTGGCAATACTCCAGGAACTCCCACTTCTGGTAGTCCCGCCCAAGGAAGCTTAACCCAACCTTCTTCCTTCTCCGAGTGTTCCTACTCCAGCTGCTCCCACCCTAAGCCCGACAAGTCCGAAGCCAATAGGTTCCACTCCAGCAGGTCTGGCTCAAGGTGGACACACTCCAGGAAGCGCAGTCCCCACAATTCCAACACCAGGAAGTGCCACATTGCCAAGTTCCACTTCGGGGGCACTGCCATCGTCCCCAAGGACAGCTTCTGCAACTAATGCGCCGCCGATCAGCAGTCCAGCAACAAGCAGCACGCTTGCCATCAGCGCAGCGACCCCAGCGGCAGTGGAGCCAAAACCCTCTCTCACGAGCAGCCCAGCAATACCCACGGCCGGCCCTGTTCCACCTGAGATCGCCGGAACAACTTTGCATGGCGCTTTAGGAGGCCTGTCTCCTGCAGGGCCGGGGCCTCTGGCCAATATTGGAAGCAGCGCTACTTCTCTGGGGTCACCTAGTATTCCAGCCAAGGTCTCAACCGCTGTTCCAACGAGTCCTCCGACTTCTGCTTCAACCATTCCCTCGGTTGCTCCTCCAGTGGCTGCTTCAGCACCCGCACCAGCTGGTCCCTCATCTATCACACCAGCTAGTCCATTAGTCATGGTACCAGCTGGCCCCTCGACTGCTGTTTCAGCGATTGCCACAGCCGCCGCTCCAGCCAGTCCCTCAATCGCTGCTCCAACGCCGGCTCCAATCACCGCCCCAGCCGGTTCCCCAACCGCTGCTCCAGTCATCCTGCCGCCGGCTGCCTCAGCCACCATCCTGGCTGGCGTGCCGACCGTCTCTCCTGCTGCCGCCGCGTCCCCAGCAGCGGCGGCCGCCACAGTCCCCGGCTCAGCCGCACCAGCTGGCACAGCCAACGCGTCAATCTCCGCCCCGACAGCCGGTATAGTAGCCGCTCCAACACTAGCGACAATCGCCGCTCCAGTGGTCACGAAGAGACCCGTGCAGCCAAACCCGTATGCCGGCCAGTGTCTGCCGCTGGTGATGTGCCCGCCGTTGGTGGCCAAGCCGGAGCTGCTCTACTACAACTGGTGTCGGCTCCGCGACGGCTCTCCCGGCATCATCTGCTCGTTCGCCGGCACGCAGCTGCCCGGGGTGAGGGTTGGCCTGTCGCCGCGCTCATCCGTCGGAGTCGGTGTCGGGTCTCCACTGTTCACCATGCAGCCCATACCGCCTGCGCGCACGGGCTCCAACAACTTCATGCGGGCCACCGACGGCGCCACGGCGTTCTTCGCGGACGCGCAACAGATTGGCGAGGATGTCGTCAATGATTTGATCACCACCACGGCCAACCTCATCTCCCTTGACCAGTTTCCGAACCCCAACAGTCCGACAGCGCTGTCTTTCCTGAACTCGCGCTCCACGCTGGACGCGCAGGAGCTCGGCCTGATGGCCATCCAGTCGCTGGAGACTGTGAGCGGTCTTCAGGGGCTCGCGCCGGGCACGGTGCTAGCGATCTCCAGCCAGGGCCCGGGCGGCCCGGCCGCTGCGGCAGCCGAGGCGGCCGTCGCGTTCCGCGCGGGCGTCCAGCCGGCGCCGACGGCTGCCCAGATGCCGCTGCTCGTGCCAGGCTGCGAGCTGGAGCCCGAGATCAGCTGCGACCCCGAGATGCTCTACCGAACTGGCGACGGCTCCTGCAACAACCTGCAAAACCCGCTGCTCGGAAGGTCGCTCACCGGCTTCAAGCGCCTACTACCCTCCACCTTCGACGACGGCCTGTCCTCGATCCGCACGCGCGCCTTCCGCGGCGGCGTGCTGCCAAGCGCGAGGCTGGTGAGCGAGCGCGTACTGGATACATTGTCCAGCGAGCTGCGTGACTTCACACTGTCGCTGATGCAGTGGAGCCAGTTCATAGACCACGACATCACGCACGCACTCTTGTTCCGGCTAACGGAGACTGATGGCATCGAGTGTTGTCTGAATGACGGTCAAGTGTTCCCGGCCCCGCCATTGCATCCGCAGTGCGCTCCAATCGCTATTCCACCGTATGACCCGTTCTACAGCCAGTTCGGCCAGCGGTGCATGAGCGTGGTGCGCTCGCTGCCGGCGCCGGAGCCCGACTGCATCGCGCGGGCACGGAACCCGCTCAACGAGCTCACCCAGTACCTGGACTCGTCCAACGTGTACGGCAGCCAAGCGCTCGAGTTGGAGGCACTGCGCCAGAATGGCTACGGCGGCCTGCTGGACATCAGCCCGGACAACATGCTGCCGCTGACGGGCGGCGCCGTGTCCGACATGCCCTGTCGCGCCGGCATCTGCTACCGCTCCGGAGACACACGCGTCAACGAGCAGAGCGGCCTGACGGTCATGCACACCATCTTCCACCGCGAGCACAACCGGATCGCCAGCCGCCTCACCAAGCGCCACCCGGACTGGGCCGACGAGCAGCTGTTCAGCGAGTCGCGCCGCATCCTCAACGCCGAGTGGCAGCACATCATCTACAACGAGTGGCTGCCCGTCGTCGTCGGCTTCGATTTCGCCGACTCCCGTGGACTGCTGCCGCTGCAAGTAGGATTCTCCAACTACTACGACCCCAAGGTAAACCCGACCATCTCCAACGCCTTCGCCACGGCCGCCTTCCGGTTTGGGCACACGATGGTACGCGATTTGTACGACCTACTAGATGCAAACGGCCAAGTATTCCGTGTGGTCAACGTTACCACCACGTACTTCGAGCCAACTATTGTGTCGGAGGGACTCGTGGGCCACGCGCGCACATTGGTGGCACGCCGGTCAGAGGCCTTCGACAAAAATGTGGCGCCCGCCGTCCACGAGCTGCTGTTCACGACCAACTTCGTGTTCGGCTTGGATCTGCTGGCCATCAACATCCAGCGGGGCCGCGACCACGGCATCCCTACCTATGCCCAGGTGGCTCAGGAATGCGGCGTAGTGCGTGTGCAGCACTGGGGCGACCTCAACTACATCATGGATCCGGCGGCCATCGATCGGCTGCGGTCGGTATACGACGACCCGCGCGACGTGGACCTCTTCATCGGCGGACTCTCCGAGAAACTCGCGCCGGGTGCCCAAGTAGGCCCCACTTTCCAGTGCCTGATCGCGCAGCAGTTCTTCGATTTGCGCTACGGCGACCGCTTCTTCTATGACAACGGCGGTTTGCCACATAGCTTCACCAACCTCCAGCTGGGAGAGATTCGCAAGAGCAACTGGGCGCGCATCCTGTGCGACACGCTGGGTCCGGAGTTCGGCAACGACTTCACCCAAATGCAGCCGCTAGGGTTCCTCACGACCATCGGTCGGAACCAGGTGCTCAACTGCAACACTCTGGCGATCCCGCATGTAGATCTTAGCGCGTTCTAGTGTGCGGCGGCGTGGTGAGACAGGATGTGTGCCTAGTCATCACGCGCTGCTGAAATATACTGAAGCTCTGTTCGTGTAAAGCCTGCCAAACCAATGCAGCAGTATTTTTGTCATTTGGTAGGACTTGCCTTGGAGCACGAGGTGCGCAGCAGTTAGACACCAATGCCTATTCGGCATTAGGGCCGACAGCCGTACAGGCTGAGAAGAGTAACGCTGCACTCTTTGCTCAAATACAGCAAAGCCCTGTGCTGTGGCGAACTGCATGGTGCAAACTGCAAACTGCGGGACTCTGGCAGGGTGAGAATTGGACAGAAAGCCTCTCGAGTCGGGGCGCCAAGGAAGAAGGCTCTAGAGTCGGGGCAGGGGAG
Organism: Ashinkailepas kermadecensis; assembly: GCA_034440615.1. Classification (NCBI taxonomy): domain Eukaryota; kingdom Metazoa; phylum Arthropoda; class Thecostraca; family Neolepadidae; genus Ashinkailepas; species Ashinkailepas kermadecensis. The sequence goes on along the minus strand of JAOTOM010004029.1, from coordinate 76,581 downwards.
TTGCCGTTTGTCCTCCATCTGCCACGAAAACAAACCCATCATTAGGCGTGTGGAGTACACCAGTGTTTCAAAACCCAAATGCATTGTGGGTCCCAATCAAAGGAGGGCCATGCAAGGACATGAGGGTGTTGTCGCGATCTGGAAGCTGCGTTGAGGTAGCTGATGGCTTGCTCCCGTCCGATGTGTTCTGTCCGGCACGAGATAACTGCTGTATGCGAGACAACGGTGTGTTCAATGCCGGTTTTGCGAAGAGGTGCCATTATTGTAATAAACTGTGCTTTCAATGGAGCTGGCGAATGTTTGTGAGATGGGGCGCCGAGTCGACCCCGCATACGGATGTCATCACTATATTTTTTTAAACCATCACTATTTCTCCGAAAACTATCATTACATCTGCGGACAGCATCACTATATCACCGTGTTCCATTACTACATCTTCGGACAATGTTTGGTACATCTCGAGGTACGATCAGTACGTTTCCGGACCGGGTCACGGTAATTACCGTGAGTCTGAGCCTCGGCCTATCCGGGCGTACACAGACGTATCCGGGCGTAGCCGGGCGTATCTGGGTGTATCCGGGCGTAGCCGGCGTGCACCAAGTAGGCAACCGACTTTCATGCCACATATATTTATGTTTTTAGAAGGCGACTGGAACTTCCCTGTATATGAACCCTGGACAATGCCCTGGCTGTGGTTTTCCTGGGCGACGGCAATCGCTTTTGTTTCCCACCACCGGTTTTGAAAATCAAACCGACCCCGGCTTCACATATATGGTGCATGCACCACTCAGCGTTCGACATAGCGTTCTGGTGATGTTGCGATACCGCGTTTTTACGAGGCTCAGCATCCTTGTTGCCGTGGTTTTTGTTTCCAGCCGTACTGCGACCGAACCGGCGCCATCACTCCAGTTTTACGTGAGTTGATGGTCGGCAGGTCCATATAGGCAGCCGTGCATGTCTGCAGCCGCCACTACGACGCCACCATGAAGCGCTTACGACTGCGGTCGCCTGCAGCAAACCGGCTGTGGCGCCCCTTCCGCAGACTTTAGCCGTACAGTAGTCGCAGCACTCGCCCTTCGTGTGCCACCATAGCCAGACAGTATAGTCGCAGTGCTCGCCCTTTGTGTACCACTTTAGCCGGACAGTACTCGCAGTGCTCGCCCTTCGTGTGCCACCATAGCCAGACAGTATAGTCGCAGTGCTCGCCCTTTGTGTACCACTTTAGCCGGACAGTACTCGCAGTGCTCGCCCTTCGTGTGCCACCTTAGCCAGACAGTATAGTCGCAGTGCTCGCCCTTTGTGTACCACTTTAGCCGGACAGTACTCGCAGCGCTCGCCCTTCGTGGGTCACTTTAGCCGGACAATATTTGTAGTGCTGCAGACTGTGCCCTCACTTTTCATCATTTTCAGCGGCTGCTGCGACCGTCGAGACTAGCACATAAGCTACACTGCAGTTCCTTACTCCTTACTCTCTGCTCCCAGTCCTATAAGCTCCTGCTCCCAGTCCTAACCACCCGTTTCCCGTTCCATTTATCGGCTTCTTATTCTCAAGCCGAGCTCTATGCTTTACCGAGCTGCTTAATCCGTTTTGATCAACATAAATTCGAAGTAACGTAAATAAATATTACAAAAACAATAATGAAATTAGGCACAATGTGAAGCGAAAGGGGAAGAAGTCGTTTCGGCACGAAGTGGATTCTCCATATTCGGTAGTAGTTTTTCGACTAACCACTTCCTGATTATTTTGTTCCCGGATAGGCTAGTTTTATGGAAAACTGGAAAAAGGAACATAATATTTATGAAATTAATGTTGTTTTTTAAGATGGCAAAATAAAGTGACCTAAATCCGTGGAGAAATTGGTATTTTAGGGTACCCTAGGTTGGGGTACCCTAGGTTGATGGACACAGGGCTGAGCCCGCTGACTGATCTTCCGATCCTACACCCCTGCAGTACACGGCCGGCAGCCTACACAGTACACGGTCAGCAGTCTATACAGTACACGGTCAGCAGCCTACACAGTACACGGCCGGCAGCCTACACAGTACGCAATAAGCAGCCTACGCAGTACACGGCCGGCAGCCTACACAGTACACGGCCAGCATCCGATCAGCCCCACATACCGCGCGAACCGCCAGTCCAGTGGTGAGCCGGATGCGGATCAAGACACACTGAGTACGCCAAACACTGTAGTGCATCCAGCCGAGCTTTCCACATGGCTGCTAAATACTCAGAACATAGCAAGGCAATTAAAATTGACACAAAGCGGCAGGGCCGGGCACCCAGCCAATACGTGTGTCCCAGACCCATGACGAGGCACAGCCAAGCAGCTACCACACGACATACTGACTATGCTAATAATGTCACACGATAACTAACGGCAGCCAAGCAGGTGTCACACGACATACTAACTATGCTAACAATGTCACACGATAACTAACGGCAGCCAAGCAGCTACCACACGACATACTAACTATGCTAATAATGTCACACGATAACTAACGGCAGCCAAGCAGGTGCCACACGACATACTAACTATGCTAACAATATCACACGATAACTAACGGCAGCCAAGCAGCTACCACACGACATACTAACTATGCTAACAATATCACACGATAACTAACGGCAGCCAAGCAGCTACCACACGACATACTAACTATGCTAACAATATCACACGATAACTAACGGCAGCCAAGCCGGTGCCACACGACATACTAACTATGCTAACAATATCACACGATAACTAACGGCAGCCAAGCAGCTACCACACGACATACTAACTATGCTAACAATAGCACACGATAACTAACGGCAGCCAAGCCGGTGCCACACGACATACTAACTATGCTAACAATATCCAACGATAACTAACGGCAGCCAAGCAGGTACCACACGATGTGCTAATTATACTGACAATATCCAACGATAACTGACGGCAGCCAAGCAGGTTCGGTGGATGACAGGTCCTCGCCGACCAATCACTCGGCGGACCCGGAGCTGGCGACTCAACAGCTCCGTACCTCCGTACCGCATACTCGGTAACGAAGCACGAGGCGACGCCCCAGACTCAGACTCGGACTCAGACTCGGACTTGGATTCGGGCTCGGACTCTTTTCTTAACAGTGGAAGAGGCACCTAGCAACTCCCCGAGTTGCCAGGTGTTTGCGGCACTGGCTGGTCGGCAATGAAGGCGGGCACCGGCGGAACGGCAACCCTTGACTGATGACGATAGTCTCTGGAACACTGTCAACAATGGGAAGCTGTGCCACCTGCTCCATCTCCATGTGCAGCTCACCTGGAGGCAGCCACTCGACCGGTGGCACAGTGCCTGCCTGCACACAGACAGACAGACAGACAGACAGACAGGCAGGCCCTGCCCCTCGCAACCAAACAAACCACAGATCAAACTAGACATTTTGAGATTTTCACCACGCAAAGCTACAAACGTTCGACGCACTTCGCGAGCCGAAAGCTTTCTCTGTTGCAGTACATTTTTTGGTCGGCCATACTAACTATGGAAAATCCTGGCTGCGCCACTGTGCGGAAGTGTACGTAAGATGTCCATCAGACGATGTCAACTCCAGTGATCTGAACCTAAGTTCCTCGGAAACCACTTCACCTTTCTTTGGGCATGACAGCGAAACATCAATATCTGGTGATGTCGGTGTCCAGAGAGGGATTTTCATCGATCCGATGCGCATCCCTTCACATACTCTTACATCGCCGTCCACAAGCAGCGCATGCATTCTGGCACAGAATAGAGCAGAATTAACAGTCCGTCTTCCTAGCAGAGCCATAATGCGTCGGGAAAACACTTAGCAGTATGTCGGGAAAACACTTAGCAGTATGTCGGGAAAACACTTAACAGTATGTCGGGAAAACGCTTCGGGAAAACACTTAGCAGTATGTCGGGAAAACACTTTGCAGTATGTCGGGTGATGGGGGGAAATAACGCAGCTCATAGGCACAGCGCATACCGAGCAGTTCTCCACGTACAGAAAGGCATGATTCGTTGAACTCTACCAACAAACTGGCAACCGGCGAAGTGCGGAAGGCACCAGTGATGGATGCTGTGTGGTGTATTGTTTCCAGTGTTCGTTTGGTCGTCGAAGCTGCGCTGTCATAGACAAAACATGGGTAGTCTAATCTGGACCGAATCAGGGAGCGACATTGCTTCAGCAAAGTGCATCTATCTGCACCATATGATGCTCGTGCAACCACGTTCAAGACGTCCATCGACTTAAAACACCTATCTCTAAGCAGTTTGAATAGGCGCCTAAATATCAGTCGCCTGTCGAGGAAGACGCCGAGAAAGTTGAGCATTGTCCCCGTTGGAATGTTCGAACCACATAACCTGATTGTCACATCTGGACAACTTCGCCACCGGAGACAAAATGCATATCAGCCGTTTTCGCTGTCGAGAAGCGAAAATAATTCACATTGGTCCAGTGCCAAAACTTGGCGACAGCCAGCTGTAGCTGTCTCTGCAGTATTGGTGTTGACGTGCTAGACGTCCAGATCGTGAAATCGTCCACGAACAATAAGCGGTTCTGGTGATAGAACAAAGCCGATTTCGTGTCCTCCGTATTGGTGACCAATTCCCGCGACGTTTTTGACAGGTGAACGGTAGTCCCCAATGCATTGTACTCAGTGTGACCCTGTTCACCACGATTACCAACGATATTGACGGTGATAGAACAGAGCCAATATCGTTGGTCATAGTGGTGAATAGGGCCCCACTGAGGACAATGCCTTGGGGACTACCGTTCACATGTCAACAACTTCACGATAATTGGTCATCAACACGGACATGAAACCGACGGTTTCCTAAAAACATTGACGAAAGACACTCATAAAATCATGGAGACAATATCAACACAACTTCATGAGACTTCCAGCACGCCATGTGATGTAAAAAGTACTCTCCATGTAAAAAAGCACGGCTCAAACGTGACGCTGCTGTGTGAAAGCTGCTCGAATTACCGTGTCACGTGTAACGAGGTGATCAATCGTGCTTCGTTTTTTTCACTCCACACTGAGCATTTAATGAAACATTTCTGTCCGGTAAGTACTAGCACAGCCGAACATTCACCATTTGCTCCATCATATTGAAATATTGGTGACAAGTTCGTGGCTCGAACCCACCTTTCCCAGATTAAAAATAGGCATAGCTACGGCGTCCCGTCAGTCCTGCGGAAATTCGACGCCCTGCCACAGAAGTTCAACGTGGTCGGTAAAACATCTTGTGCACATGTCGGAATGTGTTGGAGGATTTGGTTGTGCACTAAGTCTGGATGCTAAGACACATCCCTCAGGGAGCGAATTGTTGAAGTCAACTCAGCCTTATAAATCTGCTCATTATAAGACAGTTGTTCTGAAGTCGAAAAACCGACCGCGATTCTTTCACTTCGTAGGCGATATTGCGAGAATCCAGAGTCACTGTTTCCGCTTTTGATACGATCTGGGTGTGCCTGTCGAATTTCGTTCGCCATTTCGGGAGGGTTCACAATGGCTTCACGGCCCATCTGTGAAACCAGTTCTGGATCCGAGTAGTGACACCCAGAGATTCGCTTGATGCGGGACCAGACGTCCGCTAGGGGAGTGGAGCGGTTCAGCTGACCAACATGGTCCAGCCAGGATGCTCGCTAGGGGAGTGGATCGGTTCAACTGACCAACATAGTCCAGCCAGGATGCTCACCACGCGGCTCCCCAGAGGAAGATCCAGCAGCTCAGGCAGCTGCTCCTTGCCACAGTATAGGTGGAATATGCGGCAGTGGTCGTCACAGCCACACGGCGCCCACAGTTCATATCCGAAGTGGATGGGCCTTCCGCTGATAATCCGCTTCCGGCCGTGGTGGCCTGACATCGCACCTCAACCTTATTTCCATCACCTAAGCCCTGATCCATTATCACCTAAACCACCACATCCATGGCCAGATCTTTCTTAAACACATCAAACTGCTGGAAAGCCGCATTCAGGAGATTCGGAAGTGGGCGTACCCTGAACCGTTAGCCTTTGTTTCCAGGCAGCTTTGAGTTGTCCTGCACATTGATCGAGGACTTGATCTGCATGTACCCACTCCGAGGCATAGCGTTCCCTCCGAGGCGAGCTTCCATGGCCTAAATAGCGTCAAAGTTGCACTGCACGGCCAAAGGCGCCCCTTCGGGAAGGCTCGAGTGCAGTCCTACTCAATTTATTTCCAGCCAGAGGCGTTCCTCGGAAGGCAGAATGGCGCTCCTCCTGACATGTGTCCCCCAATGGCGCTCCTCCTGACATGTGTCCCCCAATGACAATTTCTGGATCCGCCCCTGTGTTTTCCCCGGGTCGCTGAATTTCAGCATTAGGACCCGAGGAGATGGTGGCCTCCGTTCTGGAGCATTGGACCCATTTAAACTACACGCTTTCGCCGGATTCTGGTGTGTGGGGCCGCGCCTTGTCGGGACAGTACGGGACGGGAGGTGCAGAACTGACCGCCTCCGCGGTCGAGATTCTGGTGTGTGGGGCCGTGCCTTGTCGGGACAGTACGGGACGGGAGATGCAGAACTGCACGTCTCCGCGGGTGTTGGATCGGTGTCAAGGCTACCGCCAAGGTAGCCGGTGTTTGTGTTCTTGCTTAAAGGTCCAGGGTAGGTTTGTATGTTCGGAGAATGCATGCAAACGTGTTTGATTTCGGCCCCGCGCCAAGTTCCACCACAAAGGGGCCCTACGGGGGAACGCCTGTTGGCGCGACAGCAGGACGTCAAACATCCGCGGAGGTAATGCTGTGTATTAGGAGCAGGTGGCCGCCTTCACACGGCCGGAGAGGTTCACCACCCAGACTGCACCACAGCGCCGCCCACCCCTCGACACTGGCCGGCCGGGCCGGCAGGCACAGAAGAAACCCAGACCCCGGACTGAACCTGCAGGACTCCGTCAACCCCGGGCAGCGGACTGAGGGGGCGCGGCTACCCCGATAAAACAGAGCGAGGTGGCCTACCTACTCATGACGGGGGAGGGATTGTCCTTGTAGGGTGTGATGAAGGATATGCAAGGGGACACTGGCACGGGATTGACACTGCTGGAATGGAGAGAGAAGGATGTCCGGTGGGGAGTACGGGAGCCCCCGGGAACACCTCCGTGTTTCCACACCCCTTATCGGGGTGGCTGCAGTAACCTGAGGAAGTGTTATTTCCCTGGTCAGACGAGTAACGATGGCTGACCCTACTGTGGGGCAATCGAATACACCACGTCCCATTAAAATTTCCTCAGCACGTGATACGCCTCCGGGGAAATGGCGCATTCCTGAAAATCAGCCACACACTTTTCTTGTCGCTCCTGCGCCCCTGGTATCGATGACATTATCAAAGGTAGCACAAGCCACGTGTAATGGGTGGCTGCGTAAAAGTTTGGTTGTCAGTATACTATTTTAAGTGCCGGCACACAGATACACAAGTAGAGACTACTTGTCTGCCTGGTGCTTATTCAGAGGTGCAGCCAAGGTGGGTGGTCAGGGGTTCTCCCCTCCTTAGCAAAGACTACCTAAGCTTGATCAAAGATGTTGGATTTGCATCACGCCAAGCAAAACTTACACCACGCCAAATTCCCCGCGCTCTCCGCGGGCCGAAAGTTGAGGAGCAGCCCTGGTTTTCTTTAGGGGGTGACCAACACAATAGTGTGAAATATGGCTTCCGTTTTCGGCGCTGCGAAGCGCACCCAAAACGGAAGCCCGTTACTAGCTGTGTTAGGTGTGTTACGTAACGGAAGCCCGTTACGGAAGCCCGTATCCCCTTAGCTGTGTCTCTGGCCGAAAGTGATCTCCATCAAGTGAGATGTGCCTTAGGTGGGGTGCCCATTAGCAAGTACATCGGAGGGCCTGTCACATAACGCCAACCCGAGAGCGGGAGAGGGCGATTTGGAGGGGAGATTAGAGCTGCAGTGAATTATCTGCAATATAGATGGATAAGTCTAGATCAATGCATTCAGGGTCAGGTGAGATCATCAGATCGGCCGACACGACGCCCCGCCGCGCCGCCGCGCCAACAAGCTTTTGTGGCGGCCAGTCGGTCAACGTTGCACTCCCCGCAGTTCCTATGTTTACCAACGGATTTCATTTTTTGCACACCATGCGCTTATATATTTGGACAAAGTTAATATATTTAATTATAATATCCTTGCGAATTTGAGATGCCTTCGAAAAAAAGGAGGGTCGGATGATTCCCTCCTCCCCCCCCCCTTCGGTGCGCGTGTTGAAAAAAAGGCTGTGCCACAGCATTTCATCGTCCGGCGGAAGAATAAACGTGTCATTATTTCGAGCTAATAACATCATATTATGGGCGATATTTCCTTTTCGCCGTAGTCAAATCACGGCTTGTTCTCTTTTGGTAGCATTTGGAAGCATACTACATTGTTCAATTTCGCTGCATATAATACATATACTTGTGCGTATCCTGTCAATGGCGATTGAACGTCGATGGCGATGCTCAACGAGGTATCTATACCGAGATTGTTTTATTGCATTGCTCCCAAGGTTAGTGATTGCATACATTATTTATGGCAAGATCTGACATCGAAAAGTTATGGGTAGGTACCCAACGCCTCGGATAAGGAATTGCCGCTTAGGGTGGAAGAGAATCTGTAAATTTACCCATATCTAAAACAATAATTTATATGGGCATTACCTCCCTACCTATACCCCTAGAGTAGTGAAGAAAACACCAAATTTTGGGAAGAAGTCATGAAAATGAGGCTGGATGGACTGTTTGCAGCACTAAAAGCTGCCCTGTTTGGACCATGTTTGGGCTGAACCTTTTTGACAATCTCTTACATAGCTTGCAGACTGGGTTGGGAGAAGTGATATGCTGTTTGTGAAGAAATATCTACATCATGCTTCTCCATGCATGTTTATGCATGGTTTGCATGTATATATGCCCCATTTCAAACAGTATCTCACCTAAGAGCATGATGTTTATGCTTACCACAACAGACACAAACATTGGGGAAGCAGGGGGTATCTGAACATGTACTGTTTCCTGAACATTTGCAAGTCTCTCTGAACCCTAACTGAACCAGTATTATTCCAGATGCAGGAAAAATGTGATTTTGTGGATTTAAAAAAAAACATGGTATTTTAATGTAAAAATCATGATGCGACCACTCATTTTCTCCACAAATGATTATTTTTCAGTTGGCAAACAAATACACGACCATAATCTTCACTCTGCAAACATAGCACATCGAGTATAATTATCCGTACCTGGTGTGTCACAGACGTGATAAAGAAGACATTGGACACTTCATGTGCTCGATTTAATACTCTTTGACATAGAAAACCTTATGTTTCTGCCTTAATTCGACATTATCTCCGAGAATGAATACTCGCAACACTGCGCCAGCAACCGTCTATAAGGGCCGAAAATTCCTTGCGATGCTGTATTATTTTATTTGTAATATATTTGATGACGTCATGGCCAAAAATTTGTTTTGGACGATTCTGGTTTTCCGGTTAGGTTAGGTTAGGTTCGGTTAGATTACATTATATTATGATCTAATATATTTTATATATTATGCTACGTTATCTCAGTCTAGGCTAGGTTAGGTTAGGTTATTTTTTTTCCCGACCTAATGCATATGATGTCATCAAATCATTATGATGCCATCAACCGTCGCTGACTTAAAAGTAGTCATTTGTGGAGAAGACGAGTGGTCGCATCATGATTTTTATGTTAAAATACCCTGTGTTCAAAAAAATATTTCCAAAAAATCTCATTTTACCTGTTTCTGGATATTTACCACTGAATCTTTGCAAGTCTCCCATGTCATGTTCAGCACATAGATAACAACAAGATGGCAGTATTCATAAATGATGGACCTTTCTCCATCAAAATATGAAGGTCCAATCTCATAGTTCTACCAATACTTTGTGTAAGGAGCTAGCAAAGTCTGCAGGCACCATTTTTAGGCTTCTGAGAGCAGTCAGCTTAAGAAAACCATAAGGAAATGACCTCTGATATTCTTTATCAATTACATCAGTATGTTTAATGCCTATTAATACAGTGTATGACAACAGCTGCAGTGAAGTAATCCTGTGGAACAACTTTTTTGTGTTCAGAATGTGGCACACCACTACAAAATATTTATATGTTTTAAAGTTGCTCTTTGCAAGTGGTTAGAGGGTTTTCATCAAAAGGAACTGTTTGAACATGGATAGCATGTTCATTTTTGTGTTCAGTAAACACAGTACAATTACTGGTTCAGCCATGCAGAAGCAGCAGTAGAGCTATTTGTTGCATGATTAAGTGTTAAGTGTTCAGACCCCCCCCCCTTCTCCTATGCAGATAACATAGTCACAGGTAAAATAATTACCTATGGTATGGTCTGCTATGCAATGCAATGCATGTAGAGATGTGGTATAGGATTTTGCATCAATGCTGTTGATATTGGTACCCCTAGTCAGGTATCTCAAAACAAATGAAAATATGTAGTCATCAGTATGATTTTGTCTGAAAACCCAGTTTGAAAGATGTAAGAAGTGTTTTAAATTACATTATTGCTGTTAAATTTTTTTTTACATCCATCTGTACTTGCTTTGATATCTCACCCTTAACAAAAAATTGTTATTTTAATGCTGTTTTGGAGTCCAATTGATATCTCCCTAGACCAGCAAGAGTTGGTAATATTGCAGTTTAAAGTGACCACAAGACAAGTTTTACACACATTTTACCTCCATGAAGCATTTAAAGGGGTTAGGTTTGGTTATGTTAAGTTAGGTTAGGGTTCTGTTTTGGTTATGCAAATTTTCTGTAAAAATTGAGTTGTTTTCTTCAGAAACAGTTCAGGCTAACCTGGGTTAGGTTTGGTTAGATTTTTTAAGCTTACAATTTTTTAGAAAAAAAAAGGCTGAAGAAGTTTCCATAAAAAATGATCATTTGCTTTTTTCATACAATTTTAGTGTAGTTTAGGTTAGTTTATTACATCATTTTTTCTTGATTTTGAACATTACTTGTTATGCTATGTTATCCGAGTACAAGCCCCTTTTTGGGTGTTATTTTGCTTCCCTCTTTCCTATTTTCCTAAGATGCACCACTGTCACGACTGGAACTACCCAACTGGTCAGCTGCTGGCCTCCCACTTCACAATCAGTTATCAAGCCAAGACTAAGGTCAAGTGGATGAAAACAAATATATGCTTATATAGGGGTGCACTTTTGCACACGTCACCTGTGTTAGACTGAAGTCCGATGCACTCTGCGCATATCACAGTTTTACGGACGTCCGACCTCCATCTAAAACGGACTGCAAAAGTCGACAGTCACGGCACTCCGTCCAGCTCGTTCTCGATAGACGTCGGGGGTGCTTTTGTGGTTCAGTTGTATCATATTGCGCCCATAAAATCCTCAATAAAAGTCGAAACAAGTCCCGCTTTGAGACGGACGTGGGACGGGCGTCAGACGGTCGCAAATTGTCGCTCCGAGGTCGCGTTACACACCGCGCCCATAGAAAACGGACACCAGCTGATGATTTTACGGATATCTGACGGATCTCCGACACCCGTAGAGCCGGAAACGGGCGCCGTGTGCACCGGTTTTCCACAATTTGCATATCATCAATATCGAAGCATGAAATCGCATTTATTTTTATCATAGAAAAGCTGACTGACTGACGGCGAAAACTGGTGATTGACTGACTGACTGACGGCGAACACTGGTGATTGGCTGACTGACTGACGGCGAACACTGGTGATTGGCTGACTGACTGACGGCGAACACTGGTGATTGACTGACTGACTGACGGCAACACTGGTGATTGGCTGACGACACGGCGAACACTGGTGATTGACTGACTGACTGACGGCGAACACTGGTGATTGGCGACGACACGGCGAACACGGTGATTGGCGACGACGACGGCGAACACGGTGATTGGCGACGACTACGGCGAACACGGTGATTGGCGACGACACGGCGAACACGGTGATTGACTGACTGACTGACGGCGAACACTGGTGATTGGCTGACTGACTGACGGCGAACACTGGTGATTGGCTGACTGACTGACGGCGAACACTGGTGATTGACTGCACCCCATGGATGACCTGTATGGTCTTACCTGGAAGGTCAAACAAAAGAGATGGAGAAATAAAGAGATGGCTTGAATAATGTGAATGCACAAATCAGATCACATATAGGCATATGTAGAAATGGAGAATGGCAACAAAAAATAACCTCTACTGTTCCAGGTGTAATAAGATCCAAACAATGGCTGGCCAAGACCCAAGCACAGAGAACAGCCTGCTGTTTTTGAATGTGGATCCTATTCGTTTTGAGCCAGTGAGCAAGGTCACAGCTGTGTTCTTTGATGAGACAAACAAACAGGTATGTTGGCTTGTTCGTGTTACAAGGCCGTACCCTGACGTTTCAGTGTACTAATCCCTCCTTTGACAAGACAAACAACCAGGTGCATTGGCTTGGTAATGCTTCTGGGCATTACTCTGAGGTTTAAGCATATTAATCCCTCATTTTCGTGTTTGCTTACTTGCATCGATAAACAGTGACAAATACGATAATTTCAACAGCGGGCGAACTGGCTAACACTTGTATGTGCTACAAACCATTGCATCTGAAAGAACATACGATTATGTTGCATGCATGTTGATAAATTTTGAAGTGAATGCTGCAAGTGATATCTGCAGATTACCTGCTAGCGTTTACATGTGCTCTACTGCCATCAGATGTTTGGTCGTTTACTACGTGGTATATATATATATATATATATTTAGTGGCTGTTTGCATTATGCTATCACTGCCTCAGCTTTTCGCCGTCCGCTCTGGTGGCGCCACTGGCGTAGTCGTCAAGAGCTTGGACCCGGCGAAAAACGTCAGCTTCCGTATGGAGGACAGAGGTCCGGTCATCTCCATCAAGTTCTCGCCGGACCAGAAGGTGCTGGCCATCCAGCGGACCAAGACGTCTGTGGTGAGTGCGCCCAGCTGGTCTCCGGCGGGAGTGACATCTCGCGCCACCGAGGCGGGCGCAGCGCGTGATCCCGGATCAGAATACAGCCTCGGCAGCTCACGTGGGAGTCCTCTACTGCCCGTCTGTTGTTGGCTGATGCTATGACCTCAGGAAAAGCGCCGCTGTTAGGGACGCTGGGCAGGCGAGGGCGTGACACAGGCTACGAGGCTGCCGTACTACATTTACATGATGGGACATCGTCCGGTAGGTACTGCATGTGCAGAGCCAGCCATTGTCCGGACGGTACTGCATGTGGTAGGTATCCGGTACTGCATGTGGTCATCGTCCGGTAGGTACTGCATGTGCAGAGCCAGCCATTGTCCGGGCGCAGCAGGAAGTCCGAGGGTTCACCGGAGCCTTACTGTCTCGGCGGCCGGCGCAGCCGTACACCTCATTCCGCCCAGTTTTGGAGGTGCAAGGATTTCAGAATCAATCAAACTTAAGTCGGAAAATTGGCGCATCGCCGTCAAATTTGAATGCATGAATTTTTACACAGAAGTCCAATGTCGGAAATGGTGCCTCCAATTTGTGCAAAAGAGCATTGAAGACCAATCTACTTCAGCCGAAATTGACGACTATGTTGCATGCATATCAAAGCTGGATGCACTATGGTGAATTGTCGAACCATCATAGATGCCTTGTTGCCCCCTGTCACTCGATTAAGGGCGATGAGAGGCATGCTGTGCTGTATGTATCCATGCCCTGTGCTTTGTTGTGGGTGTTGTTTCTACTCGATGAGAGGTATGCTGTGCTGTATGTATCCATGCCCTGTGCTTTGTTGTGGGTGTTGTTTCTACTAGATGAGAGGTATGCTGTGCTGTATGTATCCATGCCCTGTGCTTTGTTGTGGGTGTTGTTGAGAGGTATGCTGTGCTGTATGTATCCATGCCCTGTGCTTTGTTGTGGGTGTTGTTGAGAGGTATGCTGTGCTGTATGTATCCATGCCCTGTGCTTTGTTGTGGGTGTTGTTGAGAGGTATGCTGTGCTGTATGTATCCATGCCCTGTGCTTTGTTGTGGGTGTTGTTGAGAGGTATGCTGTGCTGTATGTATCCATGCCCTGTGCTTTGTTGTGGGTGTTGTTGAGAGGTATGCTGTGCTGTATGTATCCATGCCCTGTGCTTTGTTGTGGATGTTGTTGAGAGGTATGCTGTGCTGTATGTATCCATGCCCTGTGCTTTGTTGTGGGTGTTGTTGAGAGGTATGCTGTGCTGTATGTATCCATGCCCTGTGCTTTGTTGTGGGTGTTGTTTCTACTCGATGAGAGGTATGCTGTGCTGTATGTATCCATGCCCTGCGCTTTGTTGTGGGTGTTGTTGAGAGGTATGCTGTGCTGTATGTATCCATGCCCTGTGCTTTGTTGTGGGTGTTGTTGAGAGGTATGCTGTGCTGTATGTATCCATCCCTGTGCTTTGTTGTGGGTGTTGTTTCTACTCGATGAGAGGTATGCTGTGCTGTATGTATCCATGCCCTGCGCTTTGTTGTGGGTGTTGTTGAGAGGTATGCTGTGCTGTATGTATCCATGCCCTGTGCTTTGTTGTGGGTGTTGTTGAGAGGTATGCTGTGCTGTATGTATCCATCCCTGTGCTTTGTTGTGGGTGTTGTTTCTACTCGATGAGAGGTATGCTGTGCTGTATGTATCCATGCCCTGCGCTTTGTTGTGGGTGTTGTTGAGAGGTATGCTGTGCTGTATGTATCCATGCCCTGTGCTTTGTTGTGGGTGTTGTTGAGAGGTATGCTGTGCTGTATGTATCCATGCCCTGTGCTTTGTTGTGGGTGTTGTTGAGAGGTATGCTGTGCTGTATGTATCCATGCCCTGTGCTTTGTTGTGGGTGTTGTTGAGAGGTATGCTGTGCTGTATGTATCCATGCCCTGTGCTTTGTTGTGGGTGTTGTTGAGAGGTATGCTGTGCTGTATGTATCCATGCCCTGTGCTTTGTTGTGGGTGTTGTTGAGAGGTATGCTGTGCTGTATGTATCCATGCCCTGTGCTTTGTTGTGGGTGTTGTTGAGAGGTATGCTGTGCTGTATGTATCCATGCCCTGTGCTTTGTTGTGGGTGTTGTTGAGAGGTATGCTGTGCTGTATGTATCCATGCCCTGTGCTTTGTTGTGGGTGTTGTTGAGAGGTATGCTGTGCTGTATGTATCCATGCCCTGTGCTTTGTTGTGGGTGTTGTTGAGAGGTATGCTGTGCTGTATGTATCCATGCCCTGTGCTTTGTTGTGGGTGTTGTTGAGAGGTATGCTGTGCTGTATGTATCCATGCCCTGTGCTTTGTTGTGGGTGTTGTTGAGAGGTATGCTGTGCTGTATGTATCCATGCCCTGTGCTTTGTTGTGGGTGTTGTTGAGAGGTATGCTGTGCTGTATGTATCCATGCCCTGTGCTTTGTTGTGGGTGTTGTTGAGAGGTATGCTGTGCTGTATGTATCCATGCCCTGTGCTTTGTTGTGGGTGTTGTTTCTACTCGTGGTTAGGTGGGAGGTATGCTGTGCTGTATGTATCCATGCCCTGTGCTTTGTTGTGGGTGTTGTTGAGAGGTATGCTGTGCTGTATGTATCCATGCCCTGTGCTTTGTTGTGGGTGTTGTTGAGAGGTATGCTGTGCTGTATGTATCCATGCCCTGTGCTTTGTTGTGGGTGTTGTTGAGAGGTATGCTGTGCTGTATGTATCCATGCCCTGTGCTTTGTTGTGGGTGTTGTTTCTACTCGATGAGAGGTATGCTGTGCTGTATGTATCCATGCCCTGTCCTTTGTTGTGGGTGTTGTTGAGAGGTATGCTGTGCTGTATGTATCCATGCCCTGTCCTTTGTTGTGGGTGTTGTTGAGAGGTATGCTGTCTGTATGTATCCATGCCCTGTGCTTTGTTGTGGGTGTTGTTTCTACTCGATGAGAGGTATGCTGTGCTGTATGTATCCATGCCCTGTGCTTTGTTGTGGGTGTTGTTGAGAGGTATGCTGTGCTGTATGTATCCATGCCCTGTCCTTTGTTGTGGGTGTTGTTGAGAGGTATGCTGTGCTGTATGTATCCATGCCCTGTCCTTTGTTGTGGGTGTTGTTGAGAGGTATGCTGTGCTGTATGTATCCATGCCCTGTGCTTTGTTGTGGGTGTTGTTTCTACTCGATGAGAGGTATGCTGTGCTGTATGTATCCATGCCCTGCGCTTTGTTGTGGGTGTTGTTGAGAGGTATGCTGTGCTGTATGTATCCATGCCCTGTGCTTTGTTGTGGGTGTTGTTTCTACTCGATGAGAGGTATGCTGTGCTGTATGTATCCATGCCCTGTGCTTTGTTGTGGGTGTTGTTGAGAGGTATGCTGTGCTGTATGTATCCATGCCCTGTCCTTTGTTGTGGGTGTTGTTGAGAGGTATGCTGTGCTGTATGTATCCATGCCCTGTCCTTTGTTGTGGGTGTTGTTGAGAGGTATGCTGTGCTGTATGTATCCATGCCCTGTGCTTTGTTGTGGGTGTTGTTTCTACTCGATGAGAGGTATGCTGTGCTGTATGTATCCATGCCCTGCGCTTTGTTGTGGGTGTTGTTGAGAGGTATGCTGTGCTGTATGTATCCATGCCCTGTGCTTTGTTGTGGGTGTTGTTTCTACTGATGAGAGTATGCTGTGCTGTATGTATCCATGCCCTGTGCTTTGTTGTGGGTGTTGTTGAGAGGTATGCTGTGCTGTATGTATCCATGCCCTGTCCTTTGTTGTGGGTGTTGTTGAGAGGTATGCTGTGCTGTATGTATCCATGCCCTGTCCTTTGTTGTGGGTGTTGTTGAGAGGTATGCTGTGCTGTATGTATCCATGCCCTGTGCTTTGTTGTGGGTGTTGTTTCTACTCGATGAGAGGTATGCTGTGCTGTATGTATCCATGCCCTGCGCTTTGTTGTGGGTGTTGTAAATCGGCTTTGTTGTGGGTTTTGAGAGGTATGCTGTGCTGTATGTATCCATGCCCTGTCCTTTGTTGTGGGTGTTGTTGAGAGGTATGCTGTGCTGTATGTATCCATGCCCTGTGCTTTGTTGTGGGTGTTGTTGAGAGGTATGCTGTGCTGTATGTATCCATGCCCTGGCTTTGTTGTGGGTGTTGTTGAGAGGTATGCTGTGCTGTATGTATCCATGCCCTGTGCTTTGTTGTGGGTGTTGTTGAGAGGTATGCTGTGCTGTATGTATCCATGCCCTGTCCTTTGTTGTGGGTGTTGTTGAGAGGTATGCTGTGCTGTATGTATCCATGCCCTGTGCTTTGTTGTGGGTGTTGTTTCTGAGAGGTATGCTGTGCTGTATGTATCCATGCCCTGTGCTTTGTTGTGGGTGTTGTTGAGAGGTATGCTGTGCTGTATGTATCCATGCCCTGTGCTTTGTTGTGGGTGTTGTTTCTACTCGATGAGAGGTATGCTGTGCTGTATGTATCCATGCCCTGTGCTTTGTTGTGGGTGTTGTTTCTACTCGATGAGAGGTATGCTGTGCTGTATGTATCCATGCCCTGTGCTTTGTTGTGGGTGTTGTTTCTACTCGATGAGAGGTATGCTGTGCTGTATGTATCCATGCCCTGTCCTTTGTTGTGGGTGTTGTTGAGAGGTATGCTGTGCTGTATGTATCCATGCCCTGTGCTTTGTTGTGGGTGTTGTTGAGAGGTATGCTGTGCTGTATGTATCCATCCCTGTCCTTTGTTGTGGGTGTTGTTGAGAGGTATGCTGTGCTGTATGTATCCATGCCCTGTGCTTTGTTGTGGGTGTTGTTTCTACTCGATGAGAGGTATGCTGTGCTGTATGTATCCATGCCCTGTGCTTTGTTGTGGGTGTTGTTTCTACTCGTGGTTCGGTGTGGCACTATGCTGTGCTGTATGTATCCATGCCCTGTGCTTTGTTGTGGGTGTTGTTTCTACTCGATGAGAGGTATGCTGTGCTGTATGTATCCATGCCCTGTCCTTTGTTGTGGGTGTTGTTTCTACTGTGGTTCGGTGTGGGAGGTATGCTGTGCTGTATGTATCCATGCCCTGTCCTTTGTTGTGGGTGTTGTTCTAGAGAGGGTATGCTGTGCTGTATGTATCCATGCCCTGCCCTTTGTTGTGGGTGTTGTTTTAGAGAGGTATGCTGTGCTGTATGTATCCATGCCCTGTCCTTTGTTGTGGGTGTTGTTGAGAGGTATGCTGTGCTGTATGTATCCATGCCCTGTCCTTTGTTGTGGGTGTTGTTGCACGTTGGTGGGCACTATGCTGTGCTGTATGTATCCATGCCCTGTCCTTTGTTGTGGGTGTTGTTCTCGATGAGAGGTATGCTGTGCTGTATGTATCCATGCCCTGTCCTTTGTTGTGGGTGTTGTTTCTACTCGATGAGAGGTATGCTGTGCTGTATGTATCCATGCCCTGTGCTTTGTTGTGGGTGTTGTTTCTACTCGTGGTTCGGTGTGGCACTATGCTGTGCTGTATGTATCCATGCCCTGTGCTTTGTTGTGGGTGTTGTTTCTACTCGATGAGAGGTATGCTGTGCTGTATGTATCCATGCCCTGTCCTTTGTTGTGGGTGTTGTTTCTACTCGATGAGAGGTATGCTGTGCTGTATGTATCCATGCCCTGTCCTTTGTTGTGGGTGTTGTTTCTACTCGATGAGAGGTATGCTGTGCTGTATGTATCCATGCCCTGTGCTTTGTTGTGGGTGTTGTTGAGAGGTATGCTGTGCTGTATGTATCCATGCCCTGTGCTTTGTTGTGGGTGTTGTTTCTACTCGATGAGAGGTATGCTGTGCTGTATGTATCCATGCCCTGTGCTTTGTTGTGGGTGTTGTTTCTACTCGATGAGAGGTATGCTGTGCTGTATGTATCCATGCCCTGTGCTTTGTTGTGGGTGTTGTTTCTACTGATGAGAGGTATGCTGTGCTGTATGTATCCATGCCCTGTGCTTTGTTGTGGGTGTTGTTTCTACTCGTGGTTCGGTGTGGCACTATGCTGTGCTGTATGTATCCATGCCCTGTGCTTTGTTGTGGGTGTTGTTTCTACTCGATGAGAGGTATGCTGTGCTGTATGTATCCATGCCCTGTGCTTTGTTGTGGGTGTTGTTTCTACTCGTGGTTCGGTGTGGCACTATGCTGTGCTGTATGTATCCATGCCCTGTCCTTTGTTGTGGGTGTTGTTTCTACTCGATGAGAGGTATGCTGTGCTGTATGTATCCATGCCCTGTCCTTTGTTGTGGGTGTTGTTTCTGATGAGAGGTATGCTGTGCTGTATGTATCCATGCCCTGCCCTTTGTTGTGGGTGTTGTTGAGAGGTATGCTGTGCTGTATGTATCCATGCCCTGTCCTTTGTTGTGGGTGTTGTTTCTACTGTGGTTCGGTGTGGCACTATGCTGTGCTGTATGTATCCATGCCCTGTCCTTTGTTGTGGGTGTTGTTTCTACTGATGAGAGGTATGCTGTGCTGTATGTATCCATGCCCTGCGCTTTGTTGTGGGTGTTGTTTCTACTCGTGGTTCGGTGTGGGAGGTATGCTGTGCTGTATGTATCCATGCCCTGTGCTTTGTTGTGGGTGTTGTTTCTACTGATGAGAGGTATGCTGTGCTGTATGTATCCATGCCCTGCGCATTGTTGTGGGTGTTGTTTCTACCGTGGTTCGGTGTGAGAGGTATGCTGTGCTGTATGTATCCATGCCCTGTCCTTTGTTGTGGGTGTTGTTTCTACTGATGAGAGGTATGCTGTGCTGTATGTATCCATGCCCTGTGCTTTGTTGTGGGTGTTGTTGAGAGGTATGCTGTGCTGTATGTATCCATGCCCTGTGCTTTGTTGTGGGTGTTGTTTCTACTGATGAGAGGTATGCTGTGCTGTATGTATCCATGCCCTGTGCTTTGTTGTGGGTGTTGTTTCTACTCGTGGTTCGGTGTGGCACTACTTGGAGTTTTGATCGTTTGATGAGTCTCAGTGGACAACCGTTAGTAAGGAACAGCTTCTCAGTTGTTTCGATCCCTCTTGTGCATCTTCACAGGAGCCTAGCCGCTGAGCCCGGAGACGTTGTGTGTACGGACATTCTCGTTGTGTGTACGGACATTCTCGTTTGCATTGGATGTGCTGATGTGTATTGTAGTATGCTCTGTGCAGCCATGGGATGTGCTGATGTGTATTGTAGTATGCTCTGTGCAGCCATGGGATGTGCTGATGTGTATTGTAGTATGCTCTGTGCAGCCATGGGATGTGCTGATGTGTATTGTAGTATCCTCTGTGCAGCCATGGGATGTGCTGATGTGTATTGTAGTATGCTCTGTGCAGCCATGGGATGTGCTGATGTGTATTGTAGTATGCTCTGTGCAGCCATGGGATGTGCTGATGTGTATTGTAGTATGCTCTGTGCAGCCATGGGATGTGCTGATGTATATTATAGTATGCTCTGTGCAGCCATGGGATGTGCTGATGTGTATTGTAGTATGCTCTGTGCAGCCATGGGATGTGCTGATGTGTATTGTAGTATGCTCTGTGCAGCCATGGGATGTGCTGATGTGTATTGTAGTATGCTCTGTGCAGCCGTCGGCTTGACGAAGAGTTCATTAGCGTGTTCTCCGATGCTATGGATCTTGTGGCTGGTCTCAAACGATAAATATGTTGGTGTAATATCTGGTGTTTTTTTAGTGGTGCTCTGATAATGTTGAACCGGAGAGATAAGTAGCGCTGCATGCACCAGTCCATTGAGAAAGGTGTCACGTGTGATATTGGCATAGCATGTTTTTCACTGCAAAAGTGTCACAGTTGACAAGGCCCGGCGAAATATATTGCTTTGTCGGACTCCTTCTCGAATCGATTTACAGTATCATGAGCATCATGTTCATGTTTATATTTACTCTATATCTAACGTGCTCACTATAAACTACACACTTAAGCAACTCAAGCCTTCCGATTGTTTGAACTAACTTTGTGTGTAGGGTTGCAGATGACATCGAGTATGCAATGCTGCCCACTTTGGCACGGTGAGCGGCCGTGCCATGGAGTCAGTGTCTGACGTGAAGCGGCACTACCGATTTGGCGCGATTGGTGTTTGAGTGACGTGGCGGAGTGGAGTGACACGTGTGTCTCTCCCCCGCAGGAGTTCGTCAACTTCGCCGGCGAGCCCGACTCGGTGGAATACTCGCAGGCGTGTCGCAACCGCGCCGCCACCATCCTGGACTTCGTCTGGGTGGCCGACACCGAGCTGGTGTTCGTCACCGACCGTGGTGTCGAGCACTACCAGGCAGGTGGTGTGCTGGTTGTTGGCGATCTCCAACACTGCCAGTAGCGACGACGCCACGGCGCCGTGCATTGCCAAGCTTTTCCAAGATTAGCGGCACGCGACTCCTTTTTCGGTCATCGTGTGCCACGTGGAGTATTTCCTGGAAACGTGCATTTCACTTCGTGTTCCCTCCCGTCTATTAGTCACATTGTTAAACAATGCGCTTGAGGTGAGGCACCAATCACCTGCACGGAAGGTGGCATTGCTTGCATATCCATGCCCCGTCATTGGTACCTGTCCCGTCACCAGCACCATGTCCCGTCACCAGCACCATGTCCGTCACCAGCACCATGTCCGTCACCAGCACCATGTCCGTCACCAGCACCATGTCCGTCACCAGCACCATGTCCGTCACCAGTACCATGTCCGTCACCAGCACCATGTCCGTCACCAGCACCATGTCCGTCACCAGTACCATGTCCGTCACCAGCACCATGTCCGTCACCAGCACCATGTCCGTCACCAGCACCATGTCCCGTCACCAGCACCATGTCCGTCACCAGCACCATGTCCCGTCACCAGCACCATGTCCGTCACCAGCACCATGTCCGTCACCAGCACCATGTCCGTCACCAGCACCATGTCCGTCACCAGTACCATGTCCGTCACCAGTACCATGTCCGTCACCAGCACCATGTCCGTCACCAGCACCATGTCCGTCACCAGCACCATGTCCGTCACCAGCACCATGTCCGTCACCAGCACCATGTCCGTTACCAGCACCATGTCCGTCACCAGCACCATGTCCGTCACCAGCACCATGTCCGTCACCAGCACCATGTCCGTCACCAGTACCATGTCCGTCACCAGCACCATGTCCGTCACCAGCACCATGTCCGTCACCAGCACCATGTCCGCCAGGTGGTGCCGACTCGTCGCCAGCTGAAGGTGCTCAAGACAAGCAGCATGGCGGTCAACTGGTGCGTCTACTCGGGCCTCTTCTCCTACCTGCTGACGTCCAGCGGCGTGCTGGGCAACACGCTCCAGCCGTTCACGTTCCGGCCCGGCGTCATGACCAAGCTGGCCAAGTTTGACGGTAAGCCCCGCCCTGTGCCCCCCCCCCCCCGGATCACGACAGGAGCCAGCTGGTGTCGGTGCTGTGCAGTACGTTTATAGCCGACATTGCATTGGCCTCCGGTTATGAGCTGGGCGACAGTTGTTCTCCAGATGTGTGTCTGGCAGGTTAGATAGGCTAGCAGAAGTACTAACGTGTCTCGGCTCGATACACCCGGTCTATTTGATATTGTTACCCCACAGTTGTTGCGGTGATCGATAGGCTCAGCTCAGGGTACCTCAGCAATGGCAGAGTAGGTCAGGGGATCTGGTCCAGGGTACCTCAGCAATGGCAGAGTAGGTCAGGGGATCTCGCTTAGTGTACATCAGCAATGGCAGAGTAGGCCGGGGGATCTGGCCCAGTGTACCTCGGCAATGGCAGAGTAGGCCGGGGGGGGGTTCTGGCAGGCCAGCACAACTCAGTCCACGACGTGACATGACGTGCTCCCAATCCGAGATAATCTCAGCTCGCAATATGCACAACATGTTCATTGCCTTGGCCGGCGCGGCTGTTCCACCTGGTGTGTGGTGACGTGACGTGACGTGTGGCCGTGTCGGTACAGTGGACCTGATGGACGTACCGCGGCTGTCCCACCTGGTGTGTGTGTGGTGACGTGACGTGACGTGTGGCCGTGTCGGTACAGTGGACCTGATGGACGTACCGCGGCTGTCCCATCTGGTGTGTGGTGACGTGTGGCCGTGTCGGTACAGTGGACCTGATGGACGTACCGCGGCTGTCCCATCTGGTGTGTGTGGTGACGTGTGGCCGTGTCGGTACAGTGGACCTGATGGACGTACCGCGGCTGTCCCATCTGGTGTGTGGTGACGGGTGGCCGTGTCGGTACAGTGGACCTGATGGACGTACCGCGGCTGTCCCACCTGGTGTGTGTGGTGACGTGTGGCCGTGTCGGTACAGTGGACCTGATGGACGTACCGCGGCTGTCCCACCTGGTGTGTGTGGTGACGTGACGTGACGTGTGGCCGTGTCGGTACAGTGGACCTGATGGACGTACCGCGGCTGTCCCACCTGGTGTGTGTGGTGACGTGTGGCCGTGTCGGTACAGTGGACCTGATGGACGTACCGCGGCTGTCCCACCTGGTGTGTGTGGTGACGTGACGTGACGTGTGGCCGTGTCGGTACAGTGGACCTGATGGACGTACCGCGGCTGTCCCACCTGGTGTGTGGTGACGTGACGTGACGTGTGGCCGTGTCGGTGCAGTGGACCTGATGGACGTACCGCGGCTGTCCCACCTGGTGTGTGGTGACGTGACGTGACGTGTGTCCGTGTCGGTACAGTGGACCTGATGGACGTACCGCGGCTGTCCCACCTGGTGTGTGTGATGACGTGACGTGTGGCCGTGTCGGTACAGTGGACCTGATGGACGTACCGCGGCTGTCCCACCTGGTGTGTGGTGACGTGACGTGACGTGTGGCCGTGTCGGTGCAGTGGACCTGATGGACGTACCGCGGCTGTCCCACCTGGTGTGTGGTGACGTGTGGCCGTGTCGGTACAGTGGACCTGATGGACGTACCGCGGCTGTCCCACCTGGTGTGTGGTGACGTGACGTGACGTGTGTCCGTGTCGGTACAGTGGACCTGATGGACGTACCGCGGCTGTCCCACCTGGTGTGTGTGATGACGTGACGTGTGGCCGTGTCGGTACAGTGGACCTGATGGACGTACCGCGGCTGTCCCACCTGGTGTTTGGTGACGTGACGGGTGGCCGTGTCGGTACAGTGGACCTGATGGACGTACCGCGGCTGTCCCACCTGGTGTGTGTGGTGACGTGACGTGTGGCCGTGTCGGTGCAGTGGACCTGATGGACGTACCGCGGCTGTCCCATCTGGTGTGTGGTGACGTGTGGCCGTGTCGGTACAGTGGACCTGATGGACGTACCACGGCTGTCCCACCTGGTGTGTGTGGTGACGGGTGGCCGTGTCGGTGCAGTGGACCTGATGGACGTACCACGGCTGTCCCACCTGGTGTGTGTGGTGACGTGACGTGACGTGTGGCCGTGTCGGTACAGTGGACCTGATGGACGTACCGCGGCTGTCCCACCTGGTGTGTGTGGTGACGTGACGTGACGTGACGTGTGGCCGTGTCGGTGCAGTGGACCTGATGGACGTACCGCGGCTGTCACACCTGGTGTGTGTGGTGACGTGTGGCCGTGTCGGTACAGTGGACCTGATGGACGTACCACGGCTGTCCCACCTGGTGTGTGTGTGGTGACGTGACGTGACGTGACGTGTGGCCGTGTCGGTACAGTGGACCTGATGGACGTACCGCGGCTGTCCCACCTGGTGTGTGTGTGGTGACGTGACGTGACGTGACGTGTGGCCGTGTCGGTACAGTGGACCTGATGGACGTACCGCGGCTGTCCCACCTGGTGTGTAGTGACGTGACGTGTGGCCATGTCGGTACAGTGGACCTGATGGACGTACCGCGGCTGTCCCACCTGGTGTGTGTGATGACGTGACGTGTGGCCGTGTCGGTACAGTGGACCTGATGGACGTACCGCGGCTGTCCCACCTGGTGTGTGGTGACGTGACGTGTGGCCGTGTCGGTACAGTGGACCTGATGGACGTACCGCGGCTGTCCCACCTGGTGTGTGGTGACGTGACGTGACGTGTGGCCGTGTCGGTACAGTGGACCTGATGGACGTACCGCGGCTGTCCCATCTGGTGTGTGTGGTGACGTGACGTGTGGCCGTGTCGGTACAGTGGACCTGATGGACGTACCGCGGCTGTCCCACCTGGTGTGTGGGTGACGTGACGTGACGTGTGGCCGTGTCGGTACAGTGGACCTGATGGACGTACCGCGGCTGTCCCACCTGGTGTGTGGTGACGTGACGTGACTGGGCCGTGTCGGTACAGTGGACCTGATGGACGTACCGCGGCTGTCCCACCTGGTGTGTGTGGACGTGCGTGACGTGTGGCCGTGTCGGTACAGTGGACCTGATGGACGTACCGCGGCTGTCCCACCTGGTGTAGTGGTGACGTGACGTGACGTGTGGCCGTGTCGGTACAGTGGACCTGATGGACGTACCGCGGCTGTCCCACCTGGTGTGTGTGACGTGACGTGACGTGGCCGTGTCGGTACAGTGGACCTGATGGACGTACCGCGGCTGTCCCACCTGGTGTGTGTGGTGACGTGACGTGTGGCCGTGTCGGTACAGTGGACCTGATGGACGTACCGCGGCTGTCCCACCTGGTGTGTGGTGACGTGACGTGACGTGACGTGTGGCCGTGTCGGTACAGTGGACCTGATGGACGTACCGCGGCTGTCCCACCTGGTGTGTGGTGACGTGACGTGACGTGTGGCCGTGTCGGTACAGTGGACCTGATGGACGTACCGCGGCTGTCCCACCTGGGTGTGTGGTGACGTGACGTGTGGCCGTGTCGGTACAGTGGACCTGATGGACGTACCGCGGCTGTCCCACCTGGTGTGTGTGTGGTGACGTGACGTGACGTGTGGCCGTGTCGGTACAGTGGACCTGATGGACGTACCGCGGCTGTCCCACCTGGTGTGTGGTGACGTGACGTGACGTGTGGCCGTGTCGGTACAGTGGACCTGATGGACGTACCGCGGCTGTCCCACCTGGTGTGTGGTGACGTGACGTGACGTGTGGCCGTGTCGGTACAGTGGACCTGATGGACGTACCGCGGCTGTCCCACCTGGTGTGTGGTGACGTGACGTGACGTGTGGCCGTGTCGGTACAGTGGACCTGATGGACGTACCGCGGCTGTCCCACCTGGTGTGTGTGGTGACGTGACGTGTGGCCGTGTCGGTACAGTGGACCTGATGGACGTACCGCGGCTGTCCCACCTGGTGTGTGTGGTGACGTGACGTGACGTGTGGCCGTGTCGGTGCAGTGGACCTGATGGACGTACCGCGGCTGTCCCACCTGGTGTGTGTGGTGACGTGACGACGTGTGGCCGTGTCGGTACAGTGGACCTGATGGACGTACCGCGGCTGTCCCACCTGGTGTGTGTGGTGACGTGACGTGACGTGTGGCCGTGTCGGTACAGTGGACCTGATGGACGTACCGCGGCTGTCCCACCTGGTGTGTGTGGTGACGTGACGTGACGTGTGGCCGTGTCGGTACAGTGGACCTGATGGACGTACCGCGGCTGTCCCACCTGGTGTGTGTGGTGACGTGACGTGTGGCCGTGTCGGTACAGTGGACCTGATGGACGTACCGCGGCTGTCCCACCTGGTGTGTGTGGTGACGTGACGTGTGCCGTGTCGGTACAGTGGACCTGATGGACGTACCGCGGCTGTCCCACCTGGTGTGTGGTGACGTGACGTGTGGCCGTGTCGGTACAGTGGACCTGATGGACGTACCGCGGCTGTCCCACCTGGTGTGTGGTGACGTGACGTGTGGCCGTGTCGGTACAGTGGACCTGATGGACGTACCGCGGCTGTCCCACCTGGTGTGTGTGGTGACGTGACGTGACGTGTGGCCGTGTCGGTACAGTGGACCTGATGGACGTACCGCGGCTGTCCCACCTGGTGTGTGTGGTGACGTGACGTGTGGCCGTGTCGGTACAGTGGACCTGATGGACGTACCGCGGCTGTCCCACCTGGTGTGTGGTGACGTGACGTGTGGCCGTGTCGGTACAGTGGACCTGATGGACGTACCGCGGCTGTCCCACCTGGTGTGTGTGGTGACGTGACGTGTGGCCGTGTCGGTACAGTGGACCTGATGGACGTACCGCGGCTGTCCCACCTGGTGTGTGTGAGTGACGTGACGTGTGGCCGTGTCGGTACAGTGGACCTGATGGACGTACCGCGGCTGTCCCACCTGGTGTGTGTGGAGTGACGTGAGTGGCCGTGTCGGTACAGTGGACCTGATGGACGTACCGCGGCTGTCCCACCTGGTGTGTGGTGACGTGACGTGACGTGTGGCCGTGTCGGTACAGTGGACCTGATGGACGTACCGCGGCTGTCCCACCTGGTGTGTGGTGACGTACGTGACGTGTGGCCGTGTCGGTACAGTGGACCTGATGGACGTACCGCGGCTGTCCCACCTGGTGTGTGTGAGTGACGTGTGGCCGTGACGGTACAGTGGACCTGATGGACGTACCGCGGCTGTCCCACCTGGTGTGTGTGACGTGACGTGACGTGTGGCCGTGTCGGTACAGTGGACCTGATGGACGTACCGCGGCTGTCCCACCTGGTGTGTGTGGTGACGTGACGTGGTGGCCGTGTCGGTACAGTGGACCTGATGGACGTACCGCGGCTGTCCCACCTGGTGTGTGTGGTGACGTGACGTGTGGCCGTGTCGGTACAGTGGACCTGATGGACGTACCGCGGCTGTCCCACCTGGTGTGTGGTGACGTGACGTGTGGCCGTGTCGGTACAGTGGACCTGATGGACGTACCGCGGCTGTCCCACCTGGTGTGTGTGGTGACGTGACGTGTGGCCGTGTCGGTACAGTGGACCTGATGGACGTACCGCGGCTGTCCCACCTGGTGTGTGTGTGACGTGACGTGACGTGTGGCCGTGTCGGTACAGTGGACCTGATGGACGTACCGCGGCTGTCCCACCTGGTGTGTGTGGTGACGTGACGTGGACGGGTACAGTGGACCTGATGGACGTACCGCGGCTGTCCCACCTGGTGTGTGTGGTGACGTGACGTGACGTGACAGTGGACCTGATGGACGTACCGCGCTGTCCCACCTGGTGTGTGGTGACGTGTGGCCGTGTCGGTACAGTGGACCTGACGTGCCGCGGCTGTCCCACCTGGTGTGTGACGTGGCCGTGTCGGTACAGTGGACCTGATGGACGTACCGCGGCTGTCCCACCTGGTGTGTGTGTGACGTGACGTGACGTGTGGCCGTGTCGGTACAGTGGACCTGATGGACGTACCGCGGCTGTCCCACCTGGTGTGTGGTGAGTGACGTGACGTGTGGCCGTGTCGGTACAGTGGACCTGATGGACGTACCGCGGCTGTCCCACCTGGTGTGTGGTGACGTGACGTGACGTGTGGCCGTGTCGGTACAGTGGACCTGATGGACGTACCGCGGCTGTCCCACCTGGTGTGTGTGGTGACGTGACGTGACGTGTGGCCGTGTCGGTACAGTGGACCTGATGGACGTACCGCGGCTGTCCCACCTGGTGTGTGGTGACGTGACGTGACGTGTGGCCGTGTCGGTACAGTGGACCTGATGGACGTACCGCGGCTGTCCCACCTGGTGTGTGTGCGTGACGTGTGGCCGTGTCGGTACAGTGGACCTGATGGACGTACCGCGGCTGTCCCACCTGGTGTGTGGTGACGTGACGTGTGGCCGTGACGGTACAGTGGACCTGATGGACGTACCGCGGCTGTCCCACCTGGTGTGTGTGGTGACGTGACGTGACGTGTGGCCGTGACGGTACAGTGGACCTGATGGACGTACCGCGGCTGTCCCACCTGGTGTGTGTGGTGACGTGACGTGACGTGTGGCCGTGTCGGTACAGTGGACCTGATGGACGTACCGCGGCTGTCCCACCTGGTGTGTGTGGTGACGTGTGGCCGTGTCGGTACAGTGGATCTGATGGACGTACCGCGGCTGTCCCACCTGGTGTGTGGTGACGTGACGTGACGTGTGGCCGTGTCGGTACAGTGGACCTGATGGACGTACCGCGGCTGTCCCACCTGGTGTGTGTGGTGACGTGACGTGACGTGTGGCCGTGTCGGTACAGTGGACCTGATGGACGTACCGCGGCTGTCCCACCTGGTGTGTGGTGGTGACGTGACGTGTGGCCATGTCGGTACAGTGGACCTGATGGACGTACCGCGGCTGTCCCACCTGGTGTGTGGTGACGTGACGTGTGGCCGTGACGGTACAGTGGACCTGATGGACGTACCGCGGCTGTCCCACCTGGTGTGTGGTGACGTGACGTGACGTGTGGCCGTGACGGTACAGTGGACCTGATGGACGTACCGCGGCTGTCCCACCTGGTGTGTGGTGACGTGACGTGTGTCCGTGTCGGTACAGTGGACCTGATGGACGTGCCGCGGCTGTCCCACCTGGTGTGTGGTGACGTGACGTGTGGCCGTGACGGTACAGTGGACCTGATGGACGTGCCGCGGCTGTCCCACCTGGTGTGTGGTGACGTGTGGCCGTGTCGGTACAGTGGACCTGATGGACGTGCCGCGGCTGTCCCACCTGGTGTGTGTGTGACGTGTGGCCGTGTCGGTACAGTGGACCTGATGGACGTACCGCGGCTGTCCCACCTGGTGTGTGGTGACGTGACGTGTGGCCGTGTCGGTACAGTGGACCTGATGGACGTACCGCGGCTGTCCCACCTGGTGTGTGGTGACGTGACGTGTGGCCGTGTCGGTACAGTGGACCTGATGGACGTACCGC
Source organism: Ashinkailepas kermadecensis (assembly GCA_034440615.1). Lineage (NCBI taxonomy): Eukaryota > Metazoa > Arthropoda > Thecostraca > Neolepadidae > Ashinkailepas > Ashinkailepas kermadecensis. The sequence continues at coordinate 46,963 of JAOTOM010004029.1, read as the reverse complement.
GGCTGTCCCACCTGGTGTGTGTGTGGTGACGTGACGTGTGGCCGTGTCGGTACAGTGGACCTGATGGACGTACCGCGGCTGTCCCACCTGGTATGTGTGGTGACGTGTGGCCGTGTCGGTACAGTGGACCTGATGGACGTGCCGCGGCTGTCCCACCTGGTGTGTGGTGACGTGTGGCCATGTCGGTACAGTGGACCTGATGGACGTACCGCGGCTGTCCCACCTGGTGTGTGTGTGACGTGACGTGACGTGTGGCCGTGACGGTACAGTGGACCTGATGGACGTACCGCGGCTGTCCCACCTGGTGTGTGTGGTGACGTGACGTGTGGCCGTGTCGGTACAGTGGACCTGATGGACGTACCGCGGCTGTCCCACCTGGTGTGTGTGGTGACGTGACGTGACGTGTGGCCGTGACGGTACAGTGGACCTGATGGACGTACCGCGGCTGTCCCACCTGGTGTGTGTGTGGTGCGTGACGTGACGTGACGTGTGGCCGTGACGGTACAGTGGACCTGATGGACGTACCGCGGCTGTCCCACCTGGTGTGTGTGGTGACGTGACGTGACGTGTGGCCGTGTCGGTACAGTGGACCTGATGGACGTACCGCGGCTGTCCCACCTGGTGTGTGTGGTGACGTGTGGCCGTGACGGTACAGTGGACCTGATGGACGTACCGCGGCTGTCCCACCTGGTGTGTGTGGTGACGTGTGGCCGTGACGGTACAGTGGACCTGATGGACGTACCGCGGCTGTCCCACCTGGTGTGTGTGGTGACGTGTGGCCGTGACGGTACAGTGGACCTGATGGACGTACCGCGGCTGTCCCACCTGGTGTATGTGGTGACGTGACGTGACGTGTGGCCGTGACGGTACAGTGGACCTGATGGACGTACCGCGGCTGTCCCACCTGGTGTGTGTGGTGACGTGTGGCCGTGACGGTACAGTGGACCTGATGGACGTACCGCGGCTGTCCCACCTGGTGTATGTGGTGACGTGACGTGACGTGACGTGTGGCCGTGTCGGTGCAGTGGACCTGATGGACGTACCGCGGCTGTCCCACCTGGTGTATGTGGTGACGTGACGTAACGTAAGTGGCCGTGTCGGTACAGTGGACCTGATGGACGTACCGCGGCTGTCCCACCTGGCTGTGTGACGTGGCCGTGTCGGTACAGTGGACCTGATGGACGTACCGCGGCTGTCCCACCTGGTGTGTGGTGACGTGTGGCCGTGTCGGTACAGTGGACCTGATGGACGTACCGCGGCTGTCCCACCTGGTGTGTGTGGTGACGTGATGGCCGACGGTACAGTGGACCTGATGGACGTACCGCGGCTGTCCCACCTGGTGTGTGTGTGACGTGTGGCCGTGACGGTACAGTGGACCTGATGGACGTACCGCGGCTGTCCCACCTGGTGTATGTGGTGACGTGACGTGACGTGTGGCCGTGTCGGTACAGTGGACCTGATGGACGTACCGCGGCTGTCCCACCTGGTGTGTGTGGTGACGTGTGGCCGTGACGGTGCAGTGGACCTGATGGACGTACCGCGGCCGGCGCGGCTGGCGCTGCACGCGCACGACGTGACGCTGTGTGAGCTGCACGGCCAGATGGCAGTGCTGGCGCTGCAGCACGGCACCGCCTCCTCGCCCAGCTCCGGGCCCGGACACGGCGCCGAGATCCGCCGCTACCAGACCAACAAGTAGGCGGCTGTCCTCTGCTGGTGACCACCGAGTCGTGTGGTGTCTTCACAGATGCCAGTTGTAGATTACAGCGGTAATGGCTGTTGTTCAGTCTTCATCTTGCTGTGAGTGTGGAAATGGACTGCAGCAGTCAAAACTACGTTCAGTGTGTTGCAAACATCCTTAGAAATTGTTTTGTGCGCGCAGCAGGCTTGATCCCACACCTAATTTTCGGTGAGTCCCACTTCCATTTCATTTGCCATCTCTAGCTTACCACTAGAGATGGCAAATGTAAGAACCGAAAGTCCGGTGAGGATCGACGCGCTTTTGGACAGGTCTTTCAACTAGTCCGTCTTTGTATTGTAAAATAGGAGAAAATTACATTGTACAGGGTGTAATGATCGTAAGTACGATCGAACTTCTGAGTTCGATTTCGACATTCCCGTCAGCAATTTTCTCATGCATTGGCAATTTGATGATCAATTAGAACATATTTCCGAGATATGTGGTATGCTAATTGTTGAAGGCAACAGATAATCAAAGAATTTGGTGTCTGGGACCTAAGAGCTCCAATGCATACATAATGTGCAGCTTTCAAAAGGAAGACTTGAAACTGCAATAAAGCCAAAAATGTCGATTGGGTCACCAGATATGAAACAATAGAATATTACGGAAGCCAAGTTAAAATGCCAAATACTTGGGACGAGACGAGTATTATAACATATCTCTAAGATGATGTACCGGTACCATTGTTTTATGGTTAAGGCTGAATAGCAAATGTCCATAATTGTCTTCAAAATTTGTTGAACTACACTGCAAACAAAAAGCTCTTCTCAGAAGGTAATTGTTGTTTTGTTTTTGTATCAGTAGGCCTCCATAGTCAACGGCAAAATTTCAAAATAAAGCACCTCTTAAAACATACCGCTTAATGCTTAACTTGTGAATCGAAAGAAATCAGGGAAATTGCGGTCATCGACAAGGTTTCACTGGTTCATTTTTGATTAATCAGAAACACATGGCACACCACATCCAATGTGTCATCATTCTACTATTAGATTCACAATTCAAAACTCGATGTTCTTCATTATTGAACCTTCACGTTACGTCCTCTATATCCCGTGTTCCATGATCAGTTTGCCTGTCCTACAACCGCCGGTTGCGTCTTGTTTGGCTTCATACTATGCACCTTGATATTAAGGGTATTTGGTGTCAGCTGTAAGCTACTGAGCAACAAATGTAAACGATCGATCATTAATGAAGGCATTGACAGAAGACACAATCTTGGAGCAGCACCACACGTCGAATATATTGACGAAAACCAAACGCGCGCTTCGATAACTAAGTTGTTCCTTGATGTAGTGTTATCAATTTTCCAGGTTCTCGTATAGGTTCGAGCTCCTGAAAAAAACAAGTTGCATTGTTCAGTCGTTTTCTTCTTTGTGTTCTGGACACTTTGTAAATTTCGTCATCGATAAGGTATTGAACCTGGGAATCTAATCATGCTGGCTGTAACTGCAGATGGCGAAATTGTTCGGGGAAATGCGTTTAAGACATGACATTGAAAATATTTTCACAATATAATCTTCAATGATTGAAAGCGATTCGTGTTCGGGTCGGCCCTCGTTTAGCAGAACACCTGCCCGCGAGTCGTTCCACGGTGTGTCATTGGTGTGCCACTGATGGCCAAGCTAGTAATCACCACATTCCAAGCGTCCATCTTGCTTGCGATGTCAATCAGTACGTGACGTCATTGGGTGAACGGACACGAACGGTACTTCCACAACGCTGAACGTGGCTTACCAGAACTATGTTTATCAAGAAATACCTGAACTCAAATCATACCTAAATAATGTCAATTCATGCCCAAGCAAGCAAAATTCATGTCACCGCATCCCACAACAAAACTGTCTTTGTGACCACCATCTGTAATTACAATGCTTCACCAGCTGCTTATCGCATTGCTTTGCTGCCTTCTTTCCAGCCATCCTTGTTTACTGATGGCCGTATGCTCCGCGTAGAGTGAGCATGGCAGGTAATCCATCTGGTGGACAAGTGTGTGTCGGCAGAACACTGATGTCAATAGCTGGTGTTTTTCCAGTTCATTGCTGTGCATTGATACCATTAACGGTTGCCTGGTGCATCTGTTAAGGCAGGCAGCTCACAGTCAGCATGGAATAGGTACAATCAAAGGGTGCAGGCTGAAGGCGAATGCTACACAGCAATAGATAGTAATGTAGATTGCAGATATTTCGTATATATGATTGCAATGTAGTTTGAAGGCTGAATAATTTCACATCTTGGACTTATGAGTCTTATAGTGTTACGTTATGGTTATTGGATACATGGTGCTGTGTTTTTGGCATATTAGTGAACACTGAATGAATCAATGCTTGGTAGTCTCAATTGTGCTGTTTCCTTGTATGGAAGATCGTAAGTCATGGGTATTAACTTATCTATTAAGAATTGTGTCGTAGTTATCATGTTGCAATCGATACCTGCCAATACAAACCGAGTCTTCATAATAGGTTGATTTGCAATTCACGTCGCGGAAGTAGCCGAGGTTTGGAAGGTGGTGTGAATTGCCTGTACGACCTTAGTGAAACAGATCAATCAATGGTATTTTTTTTCTGCAACAAAAAGCAATGTATAACGTATTTTTGCTCAACCGATCTTTTAGCCGGGCTTCAGTAAACGTTGAGGCCGCCCCGACCTGTCACATCGGACCTGGGCTTCGATCCCAAAATTGTATGTATTTGCCAACTCTACCCCTACAGCCCAAACAACCAACATCACGCACATGGTGGCAAGCTGGCCAAATTCAACAACACAACCCATCCGCTATCCGCCACCCGCGTCGTCGTCCCCCCCTATCTCGCCCTGTCAGAACAACGATCCTGTGCAGGTACTGCGTTCTCTCTCTCTCTCTCTCTCTCTCTCTCTCTCTCTCTCTCTCTCTCTCTCTCTCTCTCTCTCTCTCTCTCTCTCTCTCTCTCTCTCTCTCTCTCTCTCTCTCTCTCTCTCTCTCTCTCTCTCTCTCTCTCTCTCTCTCTCGCTCTCGCCTCGCCTCGCTCTCAGCCTCGCCTCGCCTCGCCTCGCCTCGCCTCGGGCCTCGCTCGCCTCGCCTCGCCTCGCCTCGCCTCGCCTCGCCTCGCCTCGCCTCGCCTCGCTCTCGCCTCGCTCTCTCTCTCTCTCTCTCTCTATATATATATATATATATATATATATATATATATATTATACACACATATATATGGCCGTTTTCACAGTGTGGTGACGTGTCCTCAGGGACGGCACCATGGTGAAGACCAGCACGCTGCTGCTGAATGCCAGCGGCAGCTTCGCCATCTCTGTCATCGACAACGTCATCATCGTACACCATCAGGAGTCCCAGGTGAGGCTTCACATGGTGACGAGCAGCAGCAGCCGCCGCCGTGGCAGCCGGTCTGGTGATATGGCGCCACAGACGGCACATCCACTTGGTGTGCATGGGCTCCACCACCTATAATGTGATATGGCATACAATACCACCTTATGGCATATGTTGTTTTTCTCGTTGTCGCGGGTATAGCTCTTCTTAAATTATGAATCTCAAAACATACCATAAAGGTGCAGTCCTGAGTACGCCATTGGCTCAAATTTGAGTCTTAAAGACATCAAAAGCATTTTAAATGACACTAATTCCATGGCAAATTTCGATATCCTACTTTGCTCGTGTCGGCATCTCACACATAACGAAGACCCATTATTAATCATCATTAACCCTGCGCCACACCGGCAGCGGTCGGTCTGGTGACGCGGCGCCGCTGCCGGCAGACCTCGCTGGTGTATGACGTCACCCTGCCGGGCCAGTCGGATGGCTGTGTGACGTCATCGCTGCCGTCCCGTGCCGGCAGACCTCGCTGGTGTATGACGTCACCCTGCCGGGCCAGTCGGACGGCTGTGTGACGTCGCCGCCGACGTCCCGTGCCGGCAGACCTCGCTGGTGTATGACGTCACCCTGCCGGGCCAGTCGGACGGCTGTGTGACGTCGCCGCCGCCGTCCCGTGCCGGCAGACCTCGCTGGTGTATGACGTCACCCTGCCGGGCCAGTCGGATGGCTATGTGACGTCATCGCTGCCGTCCCGTGCCGGCAGACCTCGCTGGTGTATGACGTCACCCTGCCGGGCCAGTCGGACGGCTGTGTGACGTACCACCGGAGCGTGACGTCGCCGGCGGCGATCGGAGCGTTCCAGCTGCGACTGACCACCGCCGCCGCCACGCTGGACAGCAGCCAGGCCAGCTGCGTCTCCTGCCAGCTGTGTATCCTTGTCGCCGCCGGCCATGACCTGGAGCAGTTTGGCCCCGTGCACTGCGGCACACAATAGCCGTGCTACTCCGTTGTCGTGTTGTTACCAATGAGTAACGCTAATGCAATTGCACATGGGAATGAATGTAATCGCATTAATGTAAAGTAACAAATATAATCGCTGCGCCCTAAATCCAGAAAATCAACAAGTCTCAAATTGAACCACCTGGACAGTGAGTGACACGTATTTCCAAGCTCAAATATGCAGCTCTCCTGCAGATCACACATAGGTGATGAGATGGTGCATCGGCAGCCTTTTATTCTCTAGTCACGATCCTCTGTGAACGTTTGTGTTTTGCTTTCAGGAAGCCCCAGCCACATGTGATTGTACATGTTTGCCATAGATAGTCAGGGGCACGTGCTGTCTCGTGCGCTTGCCAGCCTCATTCCATACATCTCCAAGCTTATAGTTCATGCCTCAGATTACCCTAGATATGTGTGACTTGAGTACTCTTGCAACACCATATTTCCCCAGCATGGAGTGTGCCTGGTGGTGGGCCTTGGACTCTGGGCACAGATGGTGTGTTTGACCCGAATGTGGTGTTGCTGCGTGTCTCACTGTGGGTACTGACGCCGAATGTGGTGTTGCAGCGTGTCTCACTGTGGGTACTGACGCCGAATGTGGTGTTGCTGCGGGTCTCACTGTGGGTACTGACGCCGAATGTGGTGTTGCTGCGGGTCTCACTGTGGGTACTGACGCCGAATGTGGTGTTGCTGCGGGTCTCACTGTGGGTACTGACGCCGAATGTGGTGTTGCTGCGTGTCTCACTGTGGGTACTGACGCCGAATGTGGTGTTGCTGCGGGTCTCACTGTGGGTACTGACGCCGAATGTGGTGTTGCTGCGGGTCTCACTGTGGGTACTGACGCCGAATGTGGTGTTGCTGTGTGTCTCACTGTGGGTACTGACGCCGAATGTGGTGTTGCTGCGGGTCTCACTGTGGGTACTGACGCCGAATGTGGTGTTGCTGCGGGTCTCACTGTGGGTACTGACGCCGAATGTGGTGTTGCTGTGTGTCTCACTGTGGGTACTGACGCCGAATGTGGTGTTGCTGTGTGTCTCACTGTGGGTACTGACGCCGAATGTGGTGTTGCATATTGAAGTGTTGAAGCAAGTGGCGCTTCGCTCAGTGTTGCTTCGACTACTTCCACTGGTGTTAATCCTCACCTTTGTCGTGCGATCTCATGTCTTATCTGCTGTAGCAATTTATGTGGAGTCCCTGCTCTGCCGCACTTGTCCTGCCCCCCCCCCCCCCTCCACCTCCACCCCCACCCCTACCACCCCACCCCACCATGTTATCAACTTTCGTTGAAGACGTATGGGATCGGAAAATGTAGTCGGTATTTCATTTTGAAGCGCCATTCTATCACGATTTTAATTATAAGCTTAGATGTCATATAGAGTAATGCAGTATTTCTCTAATCGTAGTTTGAAATGCTTGATGCGGTTTTTTAATTCTGCAATGCATTTAATCATGTATTATTGAAGCATTTTTCTTCAAAATTAACTGAGATGCGGTTATCTATAAATAACTGCACTAATAACACGACTTACACATAGCTCAACAACTATTAATTATATATCTCGAAAAAGTCAGCATCCTGTTCAAAGCTACATGGACCCCATACTCCGCTCTTCAGTAGAATTCCTGATGACCAGACGTCGGCTGATTAAGATGGCGTGAAGTGACGCAGCCGCGGTCAACGACCCTCGATGTCGGCCAGCCAGCTGAGTTTCTTAACGACGTGGCTGCAGACGCGCCCACCTGGGTGGTGTTCCAGCCCAACATCATCATCGACGCCAAGCTGGGCTGCTTCTGGACGCTGTGTGTGGCCGTGGAGGCGGTGCCGCACGTGCTGGCCGACCCAGTGGCCGCCACTCGGCTGCTGCTGGCCAGAGCTGCCGGCAAGCCGGTGCTGGTGGGCCTGCTGCAGCGGCTGCTGCAGCAGCCAGGCTGCCTGGGCCACGTGGCCGACGTGCTGGACCTGGTCAACGGCCAGACGCAGCGCCACCTGGAGCACACAGTCAGCACACAGGTGGGCCCCACACACTGACGTGCTGGACCTGGTCAACGGCCAGACGCAGCGCCACCTGGAGCACACAGTCAGCACACAGGTGGGCCCCACACACTGACGTGCTGGACCTGGTCAACGGCCAGACGCAGCGCCACCTGGAGCACACAGTCAGCACACAGGTGGGCCCCACACACTCAGGTGTCAGGTGATATCACACTCAGGTGTCAGGTGATATCGCACACTCAGGTGTCAGGTGATAACACACACTCAGGTTCCAGGTGATATCACACAGGCAGGTGGCAGGAGATATCACACACTCAGGTGTCAGGTGATATCACACATTCAGGTGCCAGGTGATATCACACACAGGCAGGTACCAGGTGCCAGACCGGGGCGGCCCCACAAAACCTGAGATCTGGAACATCTAGTGCACGCGATAGGCCCGATGCTAAATGTGTTTCCAGTAGGGAGAGTGTCGAGACCTATACCATCCCCTCCCCTCCCCTCCCCTCCTCCCCTCCCCCGCGGGCTCAACACACCGATAACACTAACGCACATGTCATACGAAACAACACCAGTGCCCATCCAGCAGTGTGCAGTTCATTATGCCCATCCACCCGTACCGCGTCATCATCTAAATTACGATGTTGTGCGTTCACATTCACACATAATTGGCTTCGAATGTACTCAAATGTTTATCCCTGGGAGCGTTTTTAGTTTTCTGAAACTGTTCAAGACGAAGATGCAGCGCATATGAACCTAACTGGTTACCTAACTGGTTACCTAACTGCCTACCTAACTGGCTACCGATGCCCGCTGGTGAATTGACAGCTCAAGTTCTTACGGAGCGGTGAACGCTTGCTTACTCTGATTATGGAGTGAAGAAGCCGCTCCGCCTATAAGACTAGTAGAGCGGTTTTCCCAACTAGTGAGTGACGCTCCGTCTATAAGACTAGTGGCGCGGTTTTCCTAACTATGGGTGACGCTTCGCCTATAAGACTAGGGGGCCGTTTTTCCCAACTAGTGGGTGACGCTCCACCTAACGCAACACCCAGTTCATGCCTGGTGATAACTAATTACGTGAAGCCCAGCGAAGCGCCCGGGAATCTGTTGAAGACTGAATGTGCATTGCTCAAATGCCTCCATCCCACACCCTCTCCGTCAACATCATCGGGCGATCAGGCAATTTAGCCCTGGTGAAAGACCATCGTTGAACGACCCTTTATCCGAAGAGATAGGTTTTCGAAAACCTCTAGTACTTAGTGCATGTATGCATACATGAGACAATAGTTGGAGCGTGAGAACGTTTGGATGCACTCAGCAAATGATGTCGGCAGGAGTTCGTGTTTCTGGTAATATTGTCACGTAGTAGTAATGTCAAACGCAAGTCCTGTAGGAAGCATCGGATTATGCGATATCAACGTCCCGCAACAGTAATGTATTGTCAGGAAGGCAAAGGCAGTGGCGTTGTGTAATGGCAATGTAATGGCAGGATGTACGAAGTAATGTCGGGAACAGTAAGGACAGTAGTGTAATATGATGTGATATGATATGATATGATATATATATATATATATATATATATATATATATATATATATATATATAATGGCAGGATGTATGACAGTAATGTCTCTCAGAAGTATTGCCATCAGCAGTGGAGTATGTACCAGTCACGTTGTGTGGATGTATTGTCGGTAGCATTAGTGTATGTAGTGGTAACGTGTGGAAGTGTTGTCGGTAGCAGTACAGTATGTAGAAGTAGCTTTGGCAATGGCGTCGCCACCTTCGGATTGCATGTGGGGTCGAACTCCAGGGGCGCAGGAACAATTTCCAAACATAGGGGGGGGTTAAGACCGAGACTGTTTTGTCCCGATCCATTGCCCCCCGCCCTCCCCACTTAACGTAATACAGCTTGAATTTCGACAGCTGTGGTTCTTCGGCCCCAACATTATTTCTGTTTTCTTTTTACGGTCCAAATGGACCGTTCAGCTGGTCGAAATTTCAGCCTCTGCTCTCCCCGTGCCTCTGCCTCTGCTCCCGTTCCTCAGCCTCTGCTCCCGTTCCTCAGCCTCTGCTCCCGTGCCTCAGCCTCTGCTCTCCCCGTGCTCCTACGGTCCTGTCGAATGCAGACATCAGCGGCCGACTCCCCTACCTCCATGTCGCATAGAGACAAAACAACCTTTTTCCGTGGTCATAAAATGGTGGGCTATTGCGCAGGTCTCATGCGTTCAGTCCTTCGCCGGCTGCCGTTCAGTCCTTCGTCGGCTGCCGTTCCTGCCGCACCTATGGCTACTGCTGGCTATTGCTATAGACAAACATTTTATTGAACAGCTGGTCTATAATGTCTATAATGTCCAACATGTCTATAATGATATAAAGCCGCTATGTCTATAGATATCGATGTAGATACGCTATAATGATTGTTGCAGCACCAGCATGGAGGAAAATATAGATCCTGTTCGCTGTTTTTCGATGCACAGTGCTATGCAAATTGTGATAGCTGCACAACTCTTTCGATGGTAGCGCACCTTTAAGGGCAGGTAAGACAGGTAGGCGGCTCGACTGGTCCGGTCGGGCGCGTTATCTGAGATGGCCGCCCTTTCCAGGTGGAGCCTGCTAACGATGGCCTGCACCCAAGCCTTGTCTACCGGGTGCAGTATAGGCGCACTTGGATGTACCGCTGGGGTCTCTGATCGAGCATCGCTACCGGGGAGCACGGTTCAGTCGGGTGTCTGGGTTAACCTCCTGCAGCTAAGAGGCCTCCTTCCAGGTGGACCTCCAGCCGCTAGGGAGGGGGACATAGACCCCTCAGCCCCCTGATTGTACAGTTTTCCCGTGTCGAGAAGCATGGGAAGCATTGCCGGCACAACTACCCCGGTTCGCGCTGTTGTCGGTATGCATTTGATACCTGAAGCTGCTACTATCATGAAATGTTGCCATCTTCGTAAGTATTTAATACGACACCGATACCGCACTAGTGCTTAAAGGATTCTCCTATGACAGTTTATTCCACTTCTTGACCCACAATTTGATGATAATGACCAAAAGCGGGCGGGGTGTGGCGGCCGCGGCGTCGGCGACGCTAGCGCCATCTAGCTCAACGGCGACGTGTCTGCCAACTGCCCACCAATATTTGTGGAATTTCCGCACAAGATAAGGGGATGCAAATTGCTAAGACAGATATATAAAGGGTTGCACTACATTCACATTGGTTATTTCCCAACATTGCGCTCATGCATATCTGGCTAACGAGTCTTGGTGGATAAGAAGGGATATTAAAAAGAAACAATCGCGCGGTGCGGTCAGTTTTTCTAGAAAATCGTGCTTTGTGCCATGTTGGGAATCATCGCCCCGAAATCCACTACCAGAAAAGCATACTTGCAGCGGAACAAAAACTTAAAGTTGAAAACGAAGTCGCCCTTGTATAGCATCCACGACTGTCGAGCCCCGATAGCAGACGGCGCCGCCATTGCCTAACCTGTAGATGGCGGAATGGCCGGCAGGTGGGGACACCGGTGTCGGTGAGCCGTCCGGTACCTTTCACCGTGAGTCAAGCCGACCTACACGTCGAGGTGCTCAGCACTCTGGTGGGCCGCCACCTGCAGGGCCGTGACCACCAGCTCTGGGCTACTGGCGTCCTGGTGGAGTGTGTCAGGTCAGGTCAGGTCACGTCTGCGGTGTAATTGGACGTGAACCGTTTCATATGAACCATACGTCGTCCAAATTTCTCATTTACTTCAGTCGAGTTTGAAATATATTACCGACCACAATTGAGTCTAAGCATTTCTGCGCAGGATGTGATGGCTAAAAGGAAGACACCAGATTGTTTTTAGCGCCTCATTGCATATATACAGGAGCTGCATAGCAACAGCAGCATACCATCTCATTGTCTGAAGTTGTCAAACGGTATTTATTGGTAGGGAGTTGCTTTTAAGCATGGCTTTGAAAATGTTTCGCTCCCTGTTGCACTGAAGACGGCTATTCCTAATCTTCACCTCCACCTACCTGTGGCATATAGCTGATCTGTCTTCCTTGTGATAGGTTGCTCGTTATTCCTGAACTGGCGTCACCTGCCGGTTTGCTCTGATCTGCAGCACAACGTACCTGACGCCGACCTCCGGCCGAGTGTGGTATATAGTATATGGTAGTATGTGGTATATGGTAGGCATGTTCCCCCTGACTGATGTATGACTGACTCCAGGAGTATTTCCGGCTTCTTGACCTCATGACCACCTCTAGCATCATGGCTCAACTCTTTCGCGCTGATTCGCTGGGCCTTCGACACTTAGATACCGCAGGACATCTAAGCCGTCGAAGGCCCTGACATCTAACCCTTTCCGGGAGCCTGTGACCTATGACTGGTGTTGGTGGCCATCAACATGTGACTGGTGCCGGTAGCCTGTGACCTCTGACTGGTGTTGGTGGCCATCAACATGTGACTGGTGCCGGTGGCCTGTGACTGGTGCCGGTGACCTGAGACCTGTGACTGGTGCCGGTGGCCTGAGACCTGTGACTGGTGCCGGTGGCCTGTGACTGGTGCCGGTGGCCTGAGACCTGTGACTGGTGCCGGTGGCCTGAGACCTGTGACTGGTGCCGGTGGCCTGAGACCTGTGACTGGTGCCGGTGGCCTGAGACCTGTGACTGGTGCCGGTAGCCTGTGACCTCTGACTGGTGCCGGTAGCCTGTGACCTGTGACTGGTGCTGGTGGCCATCAACATGTGACTGGTCCCGGTGGCCTGTGACCTCTGACTGGTGCCGGTATCCTGTGACCTGTGACTGGTGCCGGTAGCCTGTGACCTGTGACTGGTGCCGGTGGTCTGTGACCTCTGACTGGTGCCGGTATCCTGTGACCTGTGACTGGTGCCGGTATCCTGTGACCTGTGACTGGTGCCGGTAGCCTGTGACCTGTGACTGGTGCCGGTAGCCTGTGACCTGTGACTGGTGCCGGTAGCCTGTGACCTGTGACTGGTGCCGGTAGCCATCAACATGTGACTGGTCCCGGTGGCCTGTGACCTCTGACTGGTGCCGGTATCCTGTGACCTGTGACTGGTGCCGGTAGCCTGTGACCTGTGACTGGTGCCGGTAGCCTGTGACCTGTGACTGGTGCCGGTAGCCATCAACATGTGACTGGTCCCGGTGGTCTGTGACCTGTGACTGGTGCCGGTAGCCTGTGACCTGTGACTGGTGCTGGTGGCCATCAACATGTGACTGGTCCCGGTGGCCTGTGACCTCTGACTGGTGCCGGTATCCTGTGACCTGTGACTGGTGCCGGTAGCCTGTGACCTGTGACTGGTGCCGGTAGCCATCAACATGTGACTGGTCCCGGTGGTCTGTGACCTGTGACTGGTGCCGGTAGCCTGTGACCTGTGACTGGTGCCGGTAGCCTGTGACCTGTGACTGGTGCCGATGCTGTCAGATCTCTGACCCGGTATGCACTGCCGGTGGAGCACTACCTCTACGAGATGCTCATCAACACGCTGGTGCTGCGCGGCTGCTTCTACCAGCTGCAACAGCTGCTGCAGTACCACGTGGTGGAAGACAGCAAGCCTCTCGCCTGTGTGCTGCTCTCCCTCCAGGTCAGCTGGGGTCACCACATGGTCAGCTGGGGTCACCACATGGTCAGCTGGGGCCACCACATGGTCAGCTGGGGTCACCACATGGTCAGCTGGGGTCACCACATGGTCAGCTGGGGCCACCACATGGTCGGCTGGGGCCACCACATGGTCAGCTGGGGTCACCACATGGTCAGCTGGGGTCACCACATGGTCAGCTGGGGTCACCACATGGTCAGCTGGGGTCACCACATGGTCAGTTGGGGCCACCACATGGTCAGCTGGGGTCACCACATGGTCAGCTGGGGTCACCACATGGTCATCTGGGGTCACCACATGGTCAGCTGGGCCACCACATGGTCAGCTGGGGTCACCACATGGTCAGCTGGGGCCACCACATGGTCAGCTGGGGTCACCACATGGTCAGCTGGGGTCACCACATGATCAGATGGGGTCACCACATGGTCAGCTGGGGTCACCACATGGTCAGCTGGGGTCACCACATGGTCAGCTGGGGTCACCACATGGTCAGCTGGGGCCACCACATGGTCAGCTGGGGCCACCACATGGTCAGCTGGGGTCACCACATGGTCAGCTGGGGTCACCACATGGTCAGCTGGGGCCACCACATGGTCAGCTGGGGTCACCACATGGTCAGCTGGGGTCACCACATGGTCAGCTGGGGCCACCACATGGTCAGCTTGGGCCACCACATGGTCAGCTGGGGTCACCACATGGTCAGCTTGGGCCACCACATGGTCAGCTGGGGTCACCACATGGTCAGCTGGGGTCACCACATGGTCAGCTGGGGTCACCACATGGTCAGCTGGGGTCACCACATGGTCAGCTGGGGTCACCACATGGTCAGCTGGGGCCACCACATGGTCAGCTGGGGTCACCACATGGTCAGCTGGGGTCACCACATGGTCAGCTGGGGTCACCACATGGTCAGCTGGGGTCACCACATGGTCAGCTGGGGCCACCACATGGTCGGCTGGGGCCACCACATGGTCAGCTGGGGTCACCACATGGTCAGCTGGGGTCACCACATGGTCAGCTGTGGTCACCACATGGTCAGCTGGGGTCACCACATGGTCAGTTGGGGCCACCACATGGTCAGCTGGGGCCACCACATGGTCAGCTGGGGTCACCACATGATCAGATGGGGTCACCACATGGTCAGCTGGGGTCACCACATGGTCAGCTGGGGTCACCACATGGTCAGCGCTGTCTGCGTATAAAGGCTGCCGGTGTGGGTCGGCTCCCAGCCATTGTGACCCTGAGCATCGACCATGTTGCCATTCCACAGGTGGTTCATGGCGAACATTTTGGAGCGCATTCTCGCCCCGAGACAAAAGTGTGCCCCACAGGGGGGGGGGGGGGGGGGGCACTTTCCCCCAGTTCACATTTGCCTCCCCATCGTGGGGTCTTACCGGGCCTGACCAACAGTCGTGACGCAGGAGGTGTCACTGTGCTGCATGGTGACCAACAGTCGTGACACAGGCGGTGCCACTGTGCTGCAGGGTGACCAACAGTCGTGACACAGGCGGTGCCACTGTGCTGCAGGGTGACCAACAGTCGTGACACAGGCGGTGCCACTGTGCTGCAGGGTGACCAACAGTCGTGGCACAGGCGGTGCCACTGTGCTGCAGGGTGACCAACAGTCGTGACACAGGCGGTGCCACTGTGCTGCAGGGTGACCAACAGTCGTGACACAGGCGGTGCCACTGTGCTGCAGGGTGACCAACAGTCGTGACACAGGCGGTGCCACTGTGCTGCATGGTGACCAACAGTCGTGACACAGGCGGTGCCACTGTGCTGCATGGTGACCAACAGTCGTGACACAGGCGGTGCCACTGTGCTGCATGGTGACCAACAGTCGTGACACAGGCGGTGCCACTGTGCTGCATGGTGACCAACAGTCGTGACACAGGCGGTGCCACTGTGCTGCATGGTGACCAACAGTCGTGACACAGGCGGTGCCACTGTGCTGCAGGGTGACCAACAGTCGTGACACAGGCGGTGCCACTGTGCTGCAGGGTGACCAACAGTCGTGACACAGGCGGTGCCACTGTGCTGCATGGTGACCAACAGTCGTGACACAGGCGGTGCCACTGTGCTGCAGGGTGACCAACAGTCGTGACACAGGCGGTGCCACTGTGCTGCAGGGTGACCAACAGTCGTGACACAGGCGGTGCCACTGTGCTGCATGGTGACCAACAGTCGTGACACAGGCGGTGCCACTGTGCTGCAGGGTGACCAACAGTCGTGACACAGGCGGTGCCACTGTGCTGCAGGGTGACCAACAGTCGTGACACAGGCGGTGCCACTGTGCTGCATGGTGACCAACAGTCGTGACACAGGCGGTGCCACTGTGCTGCAGGGTGACCAACAGTCGTGACACAGGCGGTGCCACTGTGCTGCATGGTGACCAACAGTCGTGACACAGGCGGTGCCACTGTGCTGCATGGTGACCAACAGTCGTGACACAGGCGGTGCCACTGTGCTGCAGGGTGACCAACAGTCGTGACACAGGCGGTGCCACTGTGCTGCATGGTGACCAACAGTCGTGACACAGGCGGTGCCACTGTGCTGCATGGTGACCAACAGTCGTGACACAGGCGGTGCCACTGTGCTGCAGGGTGACCAACAGTCGTGACACAGGCGGTGCCACTGTGCTGCATGGTGACCAACAGTCGTGACACAGGCGGTGCCACTGTGCTGCAGGGCGTGTACCCGCCGTCGGAGCAGATGGCGCTCGACATGATGCACAGGCTCGGCACGGCCCACGAGGAGATTCTGGAGGTGCTCCTCTCACGCAATAACATCACCAACGCGCTCAGGTGGGTCGGACCTTGACCAGCCAGCATTAACTTCACCAGCGTGTTTTGTCGAATGGAGACGAGGCTAACACTGCAGGGGGTGTAGGGAATCTACACACACTGCACACTGCACACTACATACAACCCACATTTACATAGCTGTAGGCAACTTTGTTTCGCCTGGCAGTGATAGTATTCGTCTCGCTTCGCGATAACTGGCTCACACATCCAATAGCCGTTACTTACCCTTGTATTGGCCGGGCTGATTATTTAACAATCCGACGACCACTTGAACAACACCTTCAACAGCTTCTCCAATCCCACAGAAGCAAAGACTAACGTAAAGACAGCGCGCCGGCAGACGTGCGACGGCTTCCACCGGGAGTGTGTGTGACCGGACTCGACGAGTCCGACCGTTCATTACTGGACTCGACGAGTCCGACCGTTCATTACTGGACTCGACGAGTCCGACCGTTCATTACTGGATTCGACGAGTCCGACCGTTCATTACTGGACTCGACGAGTCCGACCGTTCATTACTGGACTCGACGAGTCCGACCGTTCATTACTGGACTCGACGAGTCCGACCGTTCATTACTGGACTCGACGAGTCCGACCGTTCATTACTGGACTCGACGAGTCCGACCGTTCATTACTGGACTCGACGAGTCCGACCGTTCATTACTGGACTCGACGAGTCCGACCGTTCATTACTGGACTCGACGAGTCCGACCGTTCATTACTGGACTCGACGAGTCCGACCGTTCATTACTGGACTCGACGAGTCCGACCGTTCATTACTGGACTCGACGAGTCCGACCGTTCATTACTGGATTCGACGAGTCCGGACACACAGGAGCCAAACGCATTTCGAAAGAGGGGTCCGAAGTTGACTTTATTACACAGCACTACTTGTGTATATTTTTAACTACGTTCGAATTGTTGTGGGGAGGCTTTGTGAAATATATTATCCACACCAAGCATAAGCGTGTTGCACCGACACTGCACTAATGCCCCGATCAGGGAATTACAGTTATATAGCACAAGTTTAGCTCGGAGTTTAATGTACCCACATAGTCGGGGGCACGGCCGTCTAGTGCTTCCCCCCCCCCCCCCCCCTCCCGACCTTGTCTGACCAGTTGCCAACTGGCCACCCCAGCCGGAGGCGTTAATGGCCAGTCTGTGATACGATTCGACCCGTTGTGCCATCACGGGGAGACCTTTGACTCCATTGAGCTAACCAGGCGGTCAACGGGTCCATTGTTGACTCAGTGCACAGTGGCAGTGCATACAACATACACGTTTCTATGTGTATGTATGTCGCGCTTGTGCTCGCCTGTATACCGGTGTTGCCACTAGCTACCAGCACGTGTGCCTCAAAATGAGAATATCAATGAGGGGGGGAGTTTACATGCTTGAAATATGCCGAAGGTGTGTGAGGCTGGATGACCGGGGTCTGTTGTGGACCGACCCGCCCTGACGTGCCCTGAGGCCATGTATCACAGGTTCGCCAGGGACAAGGACATAACTGACGGTCTATCGGCACGCAAGTTCCTCGACACGGCCAAGAACACAGGCGACGCCGATATCTTCTACACAACATTCAAGTACTTCGAGGAAAGAAACCATCGCACTCGGGGCAAGGTCGACTTTCTCCCAGGTAGCTTTCCTAAACTCTATCTCGGGGGAAAAGTCGACTTCCTCCCAGGTAACTTTCCTAAACTGTCTAACTCGGAGCAAGGCCGGCCGTCTACCGGCTTCTACCAGGTGTCACATTAGCTCTCCTCCCACGGTGTCCCGGGGGACGAGTGGTCTAGTGGTAAGATGCTCGTCTCACAATCGAAAGGTTGTGGGTTCGAGTCTCACCTGTCGCTGCTCTTCGCCCGTGACCAATCGGCGTGAGAGATTGGCGACGCTACATGACTCAACGGTCGACGTGTCGTAAAACCAATAACCAACCAATAACCACCACCACGGTGTCCCGGGCTGTGGTGTATAGTATACATTTCGGTCGCGATGAGCCAATCCGAATCAAGGTGAAATATGAATTAAAAGTCATTATTGTTTTCTGTTGGTTTACACAGCTGGGGAAGGGAGTTTGTGAGCTAATCGGAGAAAAAAATGCGACGTACTTAGTTTCAACTATGCGTTTAATTGTCCTATCAATTGCCAACGGATAGCAAACGCCATTGTATTTATGAATGTCGCAATGTCATTTGTGACTGGAGAGGTAGACAGTAGACGAGGCGAGTGAAGGCGAGATGAACGAAGCCG
Organism: Ashinkailepas kermadecensis; assembly: GCA_034440615.1. NCBI lineage: Eukaryota > Metazoa > Arthropoda > Thecostraca > Neolepadidae > Ashinkailepas > Ashinkailepas kermadecensis. The sequence continues at coordinate 28,281 of JAOTOM010004029.1, read as the reverse complement.
CAGTATAAAGAGGCTATCGCGGTACGATACATTAAGGTCGGACCAATGCTGAGACGTTGTCGTGTTGATGTACGTCCCGTGGTCCGAGGTGCGGAAGCCGTCAAGATGAACAAGTTATACCGAGAAACGCATTTGTCATCAGGCAACTGATGTTCCCTTTTTCTGTCCTGGGGTAGTGGCTGGGAATGACCGATGCGCTTGCGAATTACCGCTTCCCAAGTTGTATGGTTGGTGGGGCAGCTGACTTGTCTACGTATGGTGGACAGGTGACTTGTGTACGTATGGTGGACAGGCGACTTGTCTATGTATGGTGGACAGGCGACTTGTGTATGTATGGTGGACAGGTGACTTGTGTACGTATGGTGGACAGGCGACTTGTCTATGTATGGTGGACAGGCGACTTGTGTATGTATGGTGGACAGGTGACTTGTGTATGTATGGTGGACAGGCGACTTGTCTATGTATGGTGGACAGGTGACTTGTGTATGTATGGTGGACAGGCGACTTGTCTATGTATGGTGGACAGGCGACTTGTCTATGTATGGTGGACAGGCGACTTGTCTATGTATGGTGGACAGGCGACTTGTCTATGTATGGTGGACAGGCGACTTGTCTATGTATGGTGGACAGGCGACTTGTCTATGTATGGTGCACAGCTGACTTGTGTACGTATGATGGACAGGTGAATTGGCCGACACGTCGAACTGTAGATTGAGCTGATTAGTTCTCGTAGTGCCCCAGAATTTCCGACCCTTTGCAGTGCCCGGTGGTCAATTTCCGACCCTTCGCAGTGCCCGGTGGTCAATTTCCGACCCTTCGCAGTGCCCGGGGGTTTGTTGGTTATTGGTTTTTACGACACGTCGACCGTTGAGTCATATAGCGTCGCTAATCTCACACGCCGATTGGTCGCGGGCGAAGAACAGCAACAGGTGAGACTCGAACCCATAATCTTTCGATTGTGAGACGAGCATCTTACCCCTAGACCACTCGTCCCCAGCCCGGGGGTCAATTTCCGACCCTTCGCAGTGCCCGGGGGTTAATTTCCCACCATTCGCAATGTCCCGCAGTTAATTTCCCTACCCTATGCAGTGCCCGGGGATAAATTTCCGATCATTCGCAGTGCTCGGGGGGTCATTTCCCCCACCCTTCGCAATGCCCCGGGGTCAAATTCCCACCCTTTGCAGTGCCGGGGGTCAATTCGACTTCCGCCGCTACCAACATTTGTTCTTGGCTAGACAGAGAGATGCGGCAAACGACATCATGTAGCTCCGTCCCTGAATATTCAATCATCCGGAACATTTTAAGCTATATCTTCCGTTTGACCTTCCATGTCGGGTCAGACAGGTCAATGTCAAGTCAACTAGGTCAATGTCAGATGAAACAGGTCAATGTCAGGGCAAACCGGTCATGTCGAGGTGTCGTTGGCCATCCGTTCTTCGCTTTTCTACCGGTCGTGAAGCGAATTCGATTGCGTGCTTCAATATCGATGATATGCTAACTGAGGTGTTATTCTAGCGCATTGACACGTGCAAAGTCAAGGCCACCGCCCAGATCAATGTTGAGTACCTGGAAGTATGTGAGGAACCCGTAGTGATCGCTCAGGAAAAATTAATGAGTGTCACAATACCGAAGCGAAAGGTGTTTTCTCTTGTGTGATAATTTTGTTGATAACTTGAGATTTGCGGAGGCAAAAGAGAAATTGTGGTGCGCTTCGAGAGATAAAGAACAGCTCAGCTATGTGTTCCTTTCCACCCGAAATACTTGTTTCAGGGCACTGGTTTGACGTGTCTAGACGGCCAGCCGGCGAGTCTCTTGTTCCACACATTTCATTTGAATCCCTAGCTAAGTGACAAAAGACATTGTTGTGACCAGCGATCTTCTGTTGTATTGCAGGAGAGCACTGCGAATTGTACGTGCGGCACTTCAGCCAGCTCTATGGCACCTCGTCCAGCATCCGGACGGCGTTAGAGGCTGCACAGAGACGTGAGGATGGGCTCTGACCTTAGCTGGCGACGTGAGCACTGACTCTGGCCCCAGTTTGGGGAGTGAGGACTGCTTCGATCACGATGGAAAGCTCAAGAGAGACGTAATAGTGAACGTTATCCTCTGCCAGAGGCAGGGAGAGTACAAGCTGCAACGCGAGCAGTCCTCCGTCGGAAACAGAAGAGTAAGTTGATGGAGTTGGATGCGTGACGAATCCACATCCCTGGTCGGTGCGACGAGCCAGCCCACCACCACATTCCAGCCAGCACAGCCAATTGACGGCCCACCTGGCCAGGGGCAGCTGTGCCGCCACTGAAGTGTGGAGGGTGACCTGTGACGGCCCACCTGGTCAGGGGCAGCTGCATCGGAACACATGTATGCCAGCGAACGTAGATCTGCTGCGAGATAGTCGGCTGAGGGACTGCCGATGGGTGGCGATAGCCGGCTGACGGACTGCCGATGGGTGGTGATAGCCGGCTGACGGACTGCCGATGGGTGGTGATAGCCGGCTGTTGTGGACTGCCGATGGGTGGTGATAGCCGGCTGACGGACTGCCGATGGGTGGCGATAGCCGGCTGTTGTGGACTGCCGATGGGTGGTGATAGCCGGCTGACGGACTGCCGATGGGTGGCGATAGCCGGCTGACGGACTGCCGATGGGTGGTGATAGCCGGCTGTTGTGGACTGCCGATGGGTGGTGATAGCCGGCTGACGGACTGCCGATGGGTGGCGATAGCCGGCTGTTGTGGACTGCCGATGGGTGGTGATAGCCGGCTGACGGACTGCCGATGGGTGGTGATAGCCGGCTGACGGACTGCCGATGGGTAGCGATAGCCGGCTGTTGTGGACTGCAGTTAGGTGGTGACGGCGCACGTACATGTTGCCATGATGCGGGACCACCGGTGAGGTCATCAAACACCAGTACCGAGGCTGGCGACAGGCTTTCTCGCACCACTCAGGACCGGTGCCGTTGGTGCTGAAGGATGTCCCCGCCGTGCTGGGTGCGTACTGTCAGCATCTGCGCCCGCCATCCGCTCCCTCACGCGGGGATAACCCTGATAACCCTTGCATACGCGACTACGGCAGGCGCATGGCACGCGCAACCATGAGCATTATGGGTTCGTGATAAAACACCCATTCCATTATCTGTGTGATGCCGTAAAGTTAATCCCCTGGAGAGTCATGAGATGCTAAGCTGTGATGTGTATATGATAATCGAGTTATGCTGAAGGAGTTCAGCTACTCCTTGCGATATTAGTGGATGGTGTGCATTGGGCGTGCCTGGCACGACGGGCTTCCGAAGAATGTCATGTCTTTGACTGAAATGCCTCCCCTGCTGGTTTCTACGAACAGTTTTGATAGTCGAGACTTATGCCACAAATACATAAAATGCGATGACGGTGCCTACTCTTAGCGTGCATTCCAGATACTGGCTCATGCTTAATGATTTGCTTCTGTATAGCCATTCTGGACAAATGTTGAAATAATCACGACGATGTTGGTTGCGACACCTGAGAGTCATTCAGATACTGCGATGCGAACGTTTGTCGTGTGGCGGTTGATAATCTCGCACCGACGATCTAGCGTCACCCCAAAATATTCCCTAAACTAAGAAGGGTATATATATATATATATACATAATACATGGTTGTTTGCATAATGATGGATCACGTATCTGGGCGTTTGATGGAGCGGACATCTCCCGAATTGTACCGATGGAAAAAATATCTACGACAGCCACTAAAACTACGCAAATCACTTGGCATTGTATTTACTGTCCAAGACACATCGCGAACGCCACAGCGACAATTTACAAATCGCCCGCCCACCCGCCGTGGTCTATGTTTTTCGCGCTCAGCTTCTTCCTGATGGTGTCGGAGAGCGTCTGCGCGCGGAAGCTGATGTGCTTGGTCTTGTCGATCAACTGCTGGTAGGGCGACACCGCCTGCTGACCCATGATGACGTGGCCCTGCGCCGAATCAATCTTGGCGTCGAGGTGTGCCTCTCGTATCAGGTCGACGATCCAGCGCTCCGCGTCGGACGGCTCCATGTTCAGCTTCTGTGCCAGCATGCTGATGCTGATCACCTGGTGGATGCGGCAGAACGTCTCGAATGTCATGAGGCGAGCATTCTCAATGAATTCCGCCGGACACGCCACGGTGAAGAAGTCGTGTGCCAGCACCGCCTCGCACGCCTTCAGCTTGTGCTGCGCGCCGTCAAAGTCGAAGTTGACGTAGAGACACTCGATGAACTCTGTGATGGGGTCGCGGTAGGAGTACGACTCCTGCTGAATCACCTTGACGAGATCCTTGAGCGCGTTGGGCCGGTTCTGTCGGCTGATCACCACCGCCGTGGTCAGGTAGCGCAGGATGTGCGGGCACATCGTCTGCACCGTGTTCAGGTAGTTGGGCTGGTAGAGGACCATGTCGATCAGCAGCTCGTAGCCCTTGGCTGCGTTGAAGAAGACGAAGAGACTCCAGTGGATGAGCCAACAGCGCTGCGTCAGCGCCTGTGCGTCGTTGCTGAAGCCCTGGTTGTCGATGTATTCCTTGAGGCGGTCCATGTCCTCGGCTGCAGTTTCCCAGTTTTGCATGAGAATCTCGGAGCCGAGCTTCCCCCACAGGTTGTTCAGGTAATTCTTATCGGACATGGGCACCAGGACTTTGTGCAGGTACAGGCACTCAGCTGCTTCACTGTAGGCTCCAACTTCGTACTTGAATTTGGCGAACTTGTACAGCGTGTCCATCATCTCCACCTTGAAGCCGAACCGGTCGACGAGGAAGTCGACCAGCTGCTTGGAGTCCCGTGACAACTGTATCTGCTTCTTCACCTTCTCCAGACTGAAAATCTCAAAGATGGGCTTCATCGCACTGTTAAACTGTGCCAACTCGTTGATCACGTCTAGGCGACCTTGAACCAGCTCCTGCGGGATCTCCTTGTCCGGATACACCCTCACCACGATATCCTTGTTGTAGTCGACCATCTTGCCACCCTTGAGCAGACTCAGCCTGCACTTGTCGAGGTCGATTTCGTCGTAGATTTCCAGCTGTAAGAGGAACTCGAGGAGGGGAAATACCATGTGGCGGTCCAGATACAACGCCACCTTGGTGGACAGATCGAAGTCGGCCATGGTGGCTGTGCGTCTGCTGCCCCTGCCGAACAGATGCACCGTGTAAGATGACTCTCGTGGTGGTCTGTAAGTCGCCCCTGCCGAACAGATGCACCGTGTAAGATGACTCTCGTGGTGGCCTGTCACAGGCACGTGCCGCCCATGGAGCCTGACCGTGTAGCTGCAGTGACAGTGGTGGCGGCTTTGTGTCTGCGGTGCATTAACAACAGGGTTAGTTGGCGCGAGTCCTAAGACTTGAGAGAAGCCTGAGATGCTGCGCAGCATGTGGAGGACACGTAGGTAAGGTATGCAAAGGTAGGTAAGGTATGGAGAACACGTAGGTAAGGTATGCAGAGGTAGGTAAGGTATGGAGAACACGTAGGTAAGGTATGCAAAGGTAGGTAAGGTATGCAGAACAGTGAAACGCTGGTGTTTAGGGGCGCATCGACTGCAGTGGTCATACGGCGCAGCGAAACGCTACTTTACATATTTCGACATTCCAAAGAACATAATTGTAAGCGTTATCACGATATAATCAAAAGAGAAAAGAATTGAGATCGAAGTGAAGCGTTGCCCGCAGTGGGCCAGCCATCGCTACTCGGCTGGCTATGGAAATGGCGCGCCTTCGGCTTAACACAGCCACACCGATAAGAGGTGTGGAAGCACGCATGTGTTTCCGGAGGCTCACGTAGTCTCCAACGCCCATTCCAGAACTCATCCCATTCCAGCGTCCTTTTGTATGTCCTTCACCCAACCCTCGGCCCGTCCCCCGAGGTTAACGGAGTCCTGAAGGTTGGGGTCTCCGTCGCACGGTGCCAGTTGTGGTGGGGGATCCAACACACCTCTTTGGTTGTGATATCCCGGAGGGGCAGGCGGGCCCATAGGACCACTGCGGGCCAAGCGACAGGTCGCCTCAGGCCGGGGACCTGGGCTCTGGCCTGGTGCCTGCCGGCCCGACCGGCCGGGGTCAAGGGGTGGGCGGCGCTGCTAGTGCGGTTGAGGTAGCGAGTCTCTCTCTCTCTTGGCTGTGCGAATGCGCCGCCTGCCCCGTAATGGTCTTGGCCTGCCTCGAGCGCCGGGCGTCCTGCCGTCCGCGGAACTCAGGCGTCCCCCTGTGTTGTGGAGCGCCACGAGGAGCCGAGAACAATGACACTTTATGGCAACTTCCAACAACCTACCCTGGATCTCTCGCAAAGGACCAAAGGACCAAAGGACCAAAGGAGCAAAACACCGGCGTGGCCCCGTCCCGCTCCATGGTCTTCACCACCGCTCCGCCTGAGGATTGGAGGATTGGGCCAATGTGGGCTGATGCACAAACATTTTGCGTTACAAACAAACAGTTGGCGCGCACAGTTGAGCGGATTGCCACGATTTTCGGATTTACCATTTAGAATGGCCCGACACACCTGCGGGCGAGCGCAAGGCCACATACGTTGACCTATACTAGCGGACAGAAGGCAGGGAGAACAAGGAACAGGAAAGTGATACTGCAAAACTGGCCATTTCACTAAAAACAGGCCTATGGCAGGCGCCGGGAGCCAGGCACGAAATGTGATAGGTGTGATGGGTGAGAACTGTAGCCCAGCTGAATGTGGCTGACAACAGTGAAACATATAAATGTGGTCGACAAATCCCTAAACATGCTGTGAAAATGTATAGGTAGTACAAAAAAACATATTGGGTGCCCTCAACGAAATTTTGCAGCATAAAATGTTTCCGGACAATCAAATACACCATATTACCCATATACAGCATATTACCCCAATACAGCATATTACCTAAATACAGCAATGTTTATGAAATTAAACCAGGTATTGGTCAGCTGCATGAGGCACCATAAAAATCCTCAAAATCAGTATTGATCCGCCCTGTGCATTTGTGAACAACTGGGCCGGCGTCAATAAGAAACAGTACTCCCTTCCAGTCCAGCCTTCCACTCTATTTTTGCAAAAAGCTGCAGGGTATCCTTGTACACAAAATCATTTGTGTTCCCATTTGTTTTGCCCCATATCAAGTGCTAGCATGAGGTTTCACATAATTAGCATGTATTTCTAGTTCGCGTGTCTTCTTGGTAAGAATCTAACATTCATGTACATGCATGTCAAGGCATGAGTTTTGTTTTGTGTTCTTTGGCACAGCTCTCCCTAGAAGGTTTGGTGGGTAACCTGCCTATCATCAACAGTTCATCCCCAGTATCTCATTCTCTTTTTAAGTTTTCTCTTTCCATCTAACCCCAGGTGGAAGAACTTGGGTCAATTAGATGTTACCTATCTCTGGATATTTTTAACTCGGCTGCCTTCACTTTCTGAACATAATTTTAGCATGCTCCTTATCTACCAGCTTGACCACAATTGACCTTTTGATTTGAAGTGTGGGTCAGAAGCAAGCAGAAGAAACCTTGTGGGTCAGAAGCATCATCTCCTGTCCTGCAATGGAGAATACTATGACCTTGGACAATATTTGCAGCATACACTGTGCTGCTGATAGGTAGTGGGAGTCAACAGAAGAAGAAAAGTGAGCAAACCATTGAAAACAAAACAAGACAAAAAACCTGAAAAAAAATGTGGTGCATCAAGTGTGTTGGTTAATGGCATCTTCCATTGCCATTAATGGCATCTTCCATTGCCATTAATGGCATCTTCCATTGCCATTAATGGCATCTTCCATTGCCATTAATGGCATCTTCCATTGCCATTCCTCCCTGCCATTCCTTCCCTTGCCATTCCTTCCATGCCATTCCTTCCATTGCCATTCCTTCCATTGCCATTCCTTCCATTGCCATTCCTTCCCTTGCCTTCCTTCCATCTTCCATTGCCATTCCTTCCCTTGCCTTCCTTCCATCTTCCATTGCCATTCCTTCCCTTGCCTTGCTTCCATCTTCCATTGCCATTCCTTCCCTTGCCTTGCTTTTCATCCCCTGCAACTGTCACAAGTTCCATCTGCACAAGTTACTGGCCTCGTCAGGGATTAGGGGTGCATCAACTGCAGTGGTGATGCAGCTACCACCTGCATCAACCCACGCCTGCTTTTGCAACTAGCATTTGTGAATCACTGTGTGCATTTGAGCACCAGGAATGGGGGGGGGGGGCACTTCAGCCTTCCTGAAGGAGGGCATCTTTCCATGCTGGATTGGTGACACATTTCCATGGGGAGGGGATGCCCCAAGTGTCCTCTCTTGTGTCTGCCCCTACAATCAGGTAAGACCTATGAATGTTGGAGTTCTTATGGCCCAACAGATGTTGGATCCCTATAATCCTATGGGTCTTTTATCAGGTAAAATATGCAGCTATCGTACTGTGAAACCTACAGATGTTGAGTTGCTTCAAATGAATGGATGTTGGATTGCATACATGGGTCACTTTGTATACCTGCGAGGAGGGATTCTCCGCCTCAATGTTGGTTGTGTTCAATGATTCCCAAGCAATCAATCAATCAATCAATGATTTCAACTTTTAGCATGTAACCCTATGGAGTGAACACCCCACCATCAACTTTCAGAAAACAATGCCCCTGATTGCATGCATACCCTTACTTAAACAGGCCACTATAATTTGGCTACCAAAGCAAAGGAATCTACATTACCACTGTGCCACATAGTTACAAACACGGTTGGGGTGTATACCAAGAAAAAAACAGATTTTGTCATGACAACCAGTTTTTATATGCAAAAATAAGCAAACAAAATTGTTGCCATGTTCACACTTTGTTAACATATTCAGCTTTAGTTTTGCATATTTGCATGTATTATACACCTTGCATGATTGTGACAGTCTACTTGACATACACATCATATGTATTAAACCTATATCTGAAAACAATTTGGTGAAGGATTTGCAAGACCCTTACTGATAAAACCAGCAAAATAGTTTTGAAGTGTTTTTACCAGTGCTAAAAACCTGCAACAAATATGCTTGGTGGTAAAAATGGCAACATGGTTACAAATACTGCTTACTATTTTGGAGCTGACAAGTGGAAGGCATCTGCTAGAAAATTTTGCTAACAGCAGATGTTCATGGTTATGGGGCACTACCTGCCTTGTCACTAGATGCACACCAACCCCAATACCATGTCTGTGTGTTCAAAATCGATACAGGCCACTATGTTCTCATTTGGACTTGAACTGAGTTAACCTAAAATTGACTAATCTACCCTGGTCTAACCTAACTTAGCTTTGCCTAACCTAACCTAGCTTAACTTAACCTAGACTGGCCTTACCTGACCGGAACTGATCTGACCAGGCCTAATTTGATCTGACCTACCCTCCCCTTTTCCAACTTCATTTCCATGCATGCAATAACACAGCTATACTGCCCTGCATACAGCATAAGTACCCTGCATTCACGGATAAAATCCTTCCCACGGTGGCTTGGCTTCCCACGGTGGTATCACGTGCGACCTGCATAATTTTTGACTGATGAAGTTGGCTACAACAAACCCACCGATCCATCGATGCAATGAGCCGGCCGAGAAGGCCGAAAATGATGTTTGGTAATGTTTCAGGGCAACTTTGATTGTAGGAAAAGTATTTTCGATGGGGTAAATCTAGAGGTATTGTGGGCATCACAAAGGTTAGGGCTGTGCGAGCCTCAATTTTTTACATCCAAAATGGGGCCTGACAGAGACGCTTATGGGGTGGGAAGCAGAGCCTGTTTTGCGAGTGACGACACCTTCCACTCTCATCGTAATGGCTGACCCATGGCACACGGGAGGTGCCGATGGTCAAGGGGAAAACTGTAGCCGGTGCATGGAACATGGCAGCAGGCAATAGCGTATCATCACTGCGTCATTTTCTGGCGCCAGACCCAATCGTGAAAAACGATGAAAACAACCGCCTTTTCTCTACACCCCTGTGGGTGCACGTGCCACAAGCGAAAAAAAATGTTTGAGTTGCCGAGCTTGGAGATTTTCTTGGCTACACCGTGGTGTCGGTTTCGCTTCGATCAGTTAATTGGTTTCCGAGCTATGCCGGTTGAAACCGAGCTCATTCGGCGCACTAAAATTGATCATATTCAGATGTAAAAAAATCACATTTTGCACGCTTAACCAATTGACGACACAGGATTTCGGCGCAACCCATTTTGCCATCGCATCCATGTCGCTCACGTGAAGCCTGTTAACCCGACTACACTAAAATTGTGTTCAAAGAGTTGCCGACAATGTGGGCTTTCACGTGGTGCCACACATCACTCGCTACCTGCGATGTGAGCCGAGCGTCAACATGTGGCGATGACATTTTTCGTCTGAAAGAGCCCCAGCCCCAAGCTAAACATGAGGGTGTCGTTCAAATTCTGAGCGCATGGCACGCGCTACGCTTCGCCCACTCCTATAAATTGCACATTGCAAGATATCCCAGGTGACGGGCTATCCATCCACCAAATTTGATAGTTGTGGTATGTGCTGCTCTAAGGTCGGAGGTGCCCAACTAAAAACAGATGCAAGTGTCTGATGGTCACACGATATAGCGTACCCAGCCGCCGACCACAAAAGCACGCAGTTCCATATCAGGCTTGTGTTTCCACAAAATGTCATATTCATGCAACTTGTCATCCATGCTGTGGCCCTAGATAATTGATGTTGACATGACCCAGCTTACGGCACATGTCACGTGCCCACGTGAACTGCGCGACCAGAAACCACAACCATAATCTCTCCGCCAAACCAATGCATCACATGTGAAAATTTGAGTGAAATCCATCTGGAAATTTTGGCACTGAATGCATCGAAGCAGGACATACATACACATACATACACATACACATACAATACACATACAGACATTTCTTCACAACTATATAAAATAGTCTACCATATATTGTCCACCATGTATTAAATTGCTGATAGAGATCTTGTGACATAGTTGCTCTAAAGCTTATCGATGATTTTAAGTTATGGTATTTTATCAGCTGTTATATCAGCTGTTATTATGATTAAATATTGCTAGCTGTTTGAAAGATGCTCAAAGGTAACTGCAGGTATACAATTTGTTGGAGTGAAACATTTGTATAAAATATTGCAACAGGAAAGCATAGCACTGAAAACATGTTTTTTTTTAACTGCTACACTTTCCAAAGTGGGAACTCTGGGTATCATCCAGACATTTTTTTCCTTCATAAAATCCCAGACTGCAGTGTAGAAAATGACTTTATGCAGATATATTACACCATCGGTGTAAAATATCTGCAGCACTGACCACATGTACTAGGAGGGCAAACAAACTGCACCAGGCAACAAATCCTGCTAGTTTGAACTGCATGGGACACTGAACTGAGTTTGGCAGCGAGGTTCTTGTGCTGTGTGCTGTGTTCTTGTGTTAAACACATTTGTCAGCTATAAACTGAGACAAATGTGGCTCACTCTATTTATTTTTGCAGTTTTCTCTAATTGTTGTCATTTTCTCATTCTTCTGCATGTTTGAACCCATGTGTGAAGTGCCAGTGCATTATCAGCCCACCCACACTAGGTACCTATTCTCACACCAATTTCTGCACCACTTATGCCTGCCCAGCACCAACAGGATATTGTCAAAAGTACCATACTTTGCAGTCTGGATGACAGCTGTTGTCAATAAGATTAGGTAGGAACATGAGCTACCTAATGTTTGTACAAGGAATTCACAGCTTCAGTCTCCAATACTTTTATCATTACAATCAGCTGCCACCATTGGCACCTTCCAATCTATTTCAGCTAAGATATTCTGTTGTCTGAAAAGAACCTTTCCCTCCCCTAACTGAGGTCATAAAGTCATAGTGATCAGAATTAATAAGAACCACAAGGGCCCATCCAGGTTAAGTCCATAAAGGGAAGATACAATAACCATAGCAAAAGGCACCATTCACCCCAACCAACACTACATCCCAAATTCCAAAGAATACATCCACCAACATCCTCCACACTCATCAATGTCTATCTACCTTACCCATTCAGCCCTATTCACTCAACCTCATGTAACACATGTGACTCAAGTGCCATACCAATAATTGCAACCACTTGTTTTCGGCACTCATGCTTACCTCTTGGTTGAACACAGCAATAATTTATATAATGTGCCATCCATGCTGCAATGCTGTTTTGTGCCATAATTTATCCATCCCTGGCCTGGCAATTATGCCATGTGATTAAAGGAACATTCAACACTCCATACAGTTTATTCAACACCTTTTCACATGGAAAATGCTTAGTTTCTGCCTCTTCATCATACAAACACCAACAGAAACGGAAGGTGGCACCGATTGGGACATTACTTATGAATGGCATCAGGATAGTAATATTAGTATTAGTTTAGATTTGAGTAGAATTGATTATATTGGGCTAGGTTAGGCTAGGTTAGGTTTTCCTATTTAATTATTATGCCATTAAAATTACAGGCTCCTATATGTAAATGTAAAATATTCTAGCAGAGAATTGCAGAGGAGCATCCTTCCGGTATGGCTCTGTTGTGGTGTTGGTTGGCAAGTTTGCTTGTGGGATATCTGAGTAAAAAAATAAGGAAACACAAGTATTTTCAACATGAAGAAGTGTTTAATCAACTGCATGGAGTATTGAATTTCCAGTATATATTTCGATCTAGGTAAAATTGGACTTTTTGGATTTTTTATGCAGGGTATTTTAACATAAAAATGATGATGCGACCACTTATTTTTGCTGCAAATGATTCTCCAGTATATGCAGTAACAATATGCAGTGTAAGAATGGCAGATAACGCAGCATAATATAAAACATATTAAATCATAATATAATCTAACCTAACCTAACCTAACCTAGCTGGAAAACCAGAATTGTAAAAAAATGTTCGGCCATGGCATTAAATATGTGAAAAAATAAAATACTAAAGCATTGCAAGGAACTTCCAGCCTTGGCTGAAGACGAGTGGGGTTGCAAGCATTCATTCTTGGAAATAAATGTATAATTAAGGCAGAAACATAAGGTTTTTGATGTCAGAGTATTACATTGAGTGCATGAAGTGTTGAATTTCTTCTTTATCACGTCTGTGACACTCCAGGTACGGATAATTATATGCGATGTGCTATTTTTGCAGTGAAGATTATCATTGTGTATCTGTTTGCCAACTGAAAAGTAATCATTTACAGAGAAGATGAGTGGTCGCATAATCATTTTTATGTTAAAATACCCTGTATGCAAAATAATTTTTTTAAATCAAATTTTACCTTGATCAACATATTTACCAAATTTCCCCTTTATCACCCCCAATAAAATTACTGCTTGTGGTGTTCTGAGAAGTTAAGATATGAGAACTGCTTGTGGATTTGTCAATCGTAACAACTTGCCAATGACATCATCGTTAAACTTTAAAGTAAGCACGAGCACCAAAAGTGAGTGGTCGCATCTTCTGAATCACATTTATAAACATAGTATTCTGAGAAAAAAATCCACAAAATCCCAAAACACCTTTTAAGACAAATTTACTGATTTTCTCTAACCTGAATTGATGATCCCTATGTAATAGTTTAAATGCCTAGAAGGGCATCATCCATATTGATCTGATCTAGCCCTTTACTAATTTTATACATTGCAATCATATCACCCCTGAATTTCCTATACTTGAGTGAGAACAAATATAATGTCATAAGTCTTTCCCCATATTCTAAGTTACCTAGTCCCTTGATGAGTCTGGTGGCTTTGTGCTGCACTCTTTCTAGCATATCTGTATCTTTTTTTCTAAGCAGGGACTTGATGCCAGTTCAGAATATTCCAAGCACATAGGCCAAGTACAGTATTTTCATCACTTCATTGCTCTTACACCTCACACTCCTATTAATGAGGTGATGCCCCTCATACCAATATAGATGCTCTTCCACACAGAGTGGGAAACTTACTTTCCGGGTTGGGAGTCGGAGTTCATACCGATTTCTTCCGGAGTACATTTTCATGGACATTATTTTTTTTATGCATGGAATCTGTTTACCAGTAAGCGACCGGAAAAACCTCAATCAGTACCTACATAATATGCATAAGTAATATCATACTCATTTTTGGTCAAATCAAATGCCAAAACATACGAACAAAAAGTGAACAATGGATGGCACTGCCCGGCACAATGGATGGCACTACCCGTAATAATCAGCACTATTTCGTTTCTTATAACTCACAGGAGAAATGCGTTTTCCTTTCACTGTTGGTCTCAGTACAAGTCTAGCCATATGAAAAACAAACAAAAATACTTCACACTTCACCCTCAGCTCAGAGCACATACCTACCTACTCAGCCAATTTCCCACGTAATACGAACGCAACTCTGCTACCGCACACGCCACAGTTGGATGTGATCATAGCAAAGGATCAGTCAAGGTCTTGTGTTTACAGTATGACACTGTTAACCATGTGTTCAAAGTTGCTAATGGTTATGACGTCATATACAAAATACCTTGCATTGATTGGTTGACACAGATTTCAGAACAGAAAATGCTAACGCAGCCAATTCTGATCGGTGGCCTCTGGGACTCCGGAGACGTCTTTAAAAACTGTCAAAGCTTCCCACTATAAGGTGGCAGGAGCACAGGTATTCCGAGACGTGGCTCCAGAGCCGGAGAACAGTGTTCTCAGTGTGCATGTGCATCATCTTGCAAGTTGCTGTTGGCGCGTTGTTGTCGGCAATTCCGGTGGTTGAGATTGATGGAGTGTGTGAAGCTGTGGTCCAGCTGCTGACTGCTACAAAAGTGGTTAGTTTGAGTGGTGACCGTAAGAGGAATAACCAGCATTTTTGGGCTTTCTTTACCTTTCGGCCGACACATACTGCCAAGGTTAGTGATTTGTAGAGGTGTACAATGGGGAACAGTGGCATCACAGGAGTCAGGGAAGTGACGTCACAGGAGTTGGGTGTCGATGTGTTAGGTTAGGTTAGGTTAGGTTAGGTTATGCTATGTTATGTTATGTTAGGTTAGTTCCCGTCATTGACACCCGACTCCTGTGATGTCACTTCCCTAAATTATTTGATGTCACTGTTTCCCACTGTACACCTCTTTACAAATCACTAACCTTGGCAGTATGTGTCGGCCGAAAGGTAAAGATTACCGTTTTTTTGGGTGTCGTTCTGTGTTTGTATTTATTGATATCTTTGTTCCCACGTTTGTGTCGGAGTACATGTGAAGCCCATCCTATCCAGTATGATCCGGAGTGCAAAAATGTTTTCAGAGATAAAATCTCTTAAGAACAGACTTGTGCTCGACTCGAGTTGAATCAAGAATCGACTCATGAATCAATCGTTTTTGGATGAGTCGAGAGTTGAATCGATTCTTTTCCACAAAACATATTTTGAGTCGTGAGTTGAATCACATCTTTCCAAAAAATAAATTAGTTGAATCATGAGGCAATCATTTGAATCACAATGAGTCATTTGAGTCTTGTGACTCAAATGCATGTTATGAACAAATAATATGAAGCATGTATCTGTGTGAATATTATGTCATGACACAAAGTAGGGAGTAAAAACACAGCATAATTATTCGTGCTTAGCAATACAATTGTCAACTTCTAATCTGCCAGTGAGTAAAGAATGAAGGGTACCAGTACTGAAGTTATTTACCAAAAACCAATTACAATAACTACAAATAATTATTAATGTTAAGCTTGGTATCCACAATCAGTATCATGCACGAGTCAATCCTAGTACCAGGAGCACAACACAAATGGGCTGTAATTGTGAAAAAGAATATGGAACCGACATTGTCCTACACTGGAATTGGCATCTGCACTGAATACAATTCTGCTGGCTTGTTATTTGTCACCTGCACGTCTGATATCATATCAGACGCGCGTGTGACAAATAACAAACAAAGGTACCTTTACTAGAAGGTAGATGGAAGTCTTCTTTCAAGCTTGCATGACGTCATCCGAAGGTTTTTTTTTAAAGTATATGGTATCAATTTGTGTCATTTGGTTCATTTGGTATCAATTTGGCTGCAGATTACTTTTTTATCCTATGTATGAAGGAAATGTGTACTGGATATAACATATTTTAACCAGTTTATATATGTCTTCTGTAATATCCTAAAACTTAGTCTGGAATACAAGCATAATCTTTTTTTGTGAAAAAAGCATTGTTCTTGTTATAGCAACACATGTTCAACTTTATTGATAAAAATATAAAGTATTTCGGAATGCGTGGCATTATATAGGTTTTGTTCAGGTCAATTGAGCACGATTGCTCGAAGTCCTGACCTGTGTAATTTAAGCAATGTCTCAAACTTATATATATAATGGCACACATTTCTTTTTCTCAAAATGTTGTTTTTCTGGTGTTTTCTAATGTGATTTCAACGAATTTGACTCATTCATTTGGAAAATGAAAAATTCCCAAGATATAAGCACTTCAAGTTCAAGTACTTCTATAATCAGTCAAGAAAATAATTTAACTACAGGTCTTCTCCCTCTATATTGTTCCTGAGACCACTTGACCTGGGAGCAAAAATCTGCTGTAAAACCACCTTTTGTAGAGGTAACTTTAGTAAGAATACCTATCAAACTCTCAGAAATCTAGGAAATATCCTTACTAAACACACTTCCCTCCTTAGTAACTAAACCTTCAAGGATGTATTGGACAGCTGTGCCCAAGGTCTATCAAGTCGAGGCTGTGCCCAAGGTGATATATACGTAATATATACAGAATTAAGGCAGAAACATACGGTTTTCGATGTCAGAGTATTAAATCGAGTGCATGAAGTGTTGAACTTCTTCTTTATCACGTCTATGACACACCAGGTACGGATGATTATACGCGATGTGCTATATTTGTAGAGTGAAGATTTTGATTGTTTATTTCTTTGTCAACTGAAAAGTTATCATTTGCAGGGAAAACGAGTGGTCGCATCGTCATTTTTTACGTTAAAATACCATGCATTCAAAATAAAAATTCCAAAGAATCAAAATTTACCTTGATCTACAATCATACCCAAAGTTTTAGCAAAAATAATATATTCAACAGATCAAGATGTTTCAATGTTAGAGCATCTTCGTTGGCATCTAAATAAATACTAATTCCCTTCTTTAATTAGACACAGATGAAGATGCGTAGACATCAAACTGTCTGTAGAATAAATCATTTTTGCAATAACTGTTTTCACATCACATATAGGGGAAGATGGGGGGATATCTGAACATGTTCTGTTTTCTGAACACCTACCTTTGGTCATCTCCCACATCATGTTCAGTGCATAAATAACAAAAAGATGGCAGTATTCATAAATGATGGACCTGTCGCTACCAAAACATGAAAGTCTGATCACATAATTCTACCTATACTTTGTGTAGAGGTTGCGAAGTTCACAGGAACCATTGTAGGCTTCGAAGAGCAGTTGGCTTTAGGAAACCATAAGGAAGTGACTTCCAATTTTTTTTTCTTCAATTACACCAGCATTTTTTAGTGCTACTAATAGCTTGCACCACAACAGCTACAGTGAAGTAATCCTGAACAATAACATTTTCATGTTCAGGATACAGCACACCACTATAAAACAATCATGTTTTAAAGTTGCTCTTTGCAAGTGGTTAGAGGATTTTCATTGAAAGGAACTGTTTGAATATGGATAGCTTGTTCATTTTTGTGTTCAGTAAACACAGTACAATTGCTGGTTCAGCCATACAGAAGCAGCAGTAGAGCTATTACTTGCATAATGCCTAAAGTATTCAAGACCCCCCTCTTCCCCAATGTAATATATATATATATATATATATATATATATATATATATATATATATAAATAACATATATTATTATTATTATTGGTATTTCTGTCTTAAAGGGTGTTTTTGGAATTTCGCGGATTTTTTCCCGGAATACTATGTTTATTAACGTGATTCGGAAGATGCAATCATTCGTTTTCTCCGTAAATGCTTACGTCTTAGTTAATCTTAGCGATAATATCTATAATGCGCCATATATGCCACACCGCTGTTGTTTGTTGCATAATTTATCCATCCCTCACCTGGTACTTCTCAGACGTGATTAAAGGGACATTCAACACTTCACGCAGTTGATTCAACACTTTTTCATGTCAAAAATGCTTCAATTCTGCCTCTTTGCCACATAGATGACACCACCATTTCACCGCAACTCCCCCCAAAAAAAACTAAGCAGAGCACGGCTTGCGGCCATGATGTAGGTACGGATGACGTCACGATAAATATTACGCTCGTTTTTAAATTATAATATATGAGTTTATATTAGTTTAGATAAGAGTAGATTGTATTACGTTAGGTTAGGTTTTCCTATTTAATTATTAATTATCATACTGCTTGTTGGAAGTCGTGAGGAAAGACGACGAGACTGAGCAGAAGCCGACTCTTTTAAATATCACTTCGCGGTCTGTCACGATAAACATTACGCTTGTGTTTTTAGATTAAAACATGAGTTTATATTAGTTTAGATAAGAGTAGATTGTATTGTTAGGTTAGGTTAGGTTAGATTTTCCTATTTAATTATGAATTATCATACTATTTGTTGGAAGTCGTGAGGATAGACGAGACCGGGGTCACAGGGGTCCCTTTGAGGTCAACAGTTCGAAAATGGCTTCGGTGTGTGTAGGTTGTGATCCAGTGCCATATGATATAATCAAAATTTGCTATAAGGACAACCAAGCAAGCTTAGACTTCCTTAGACGCCAGAGTTCTTCCTGCCGGAGTTGTCTGCTCTAAGTGTTCCAAGGCCTGCAGGTTGCAGGAGAGTAGGCATCGGTGGGAGTGCACCGAGACGTTTTGTGTCGCCAGAAGGAAGGAGAAGAGGTGTGGGTTCGTCACAAGCGACTACAAAGGAACTTTTCTCGACAGAACCCGCCTGGAACCATGGCAAGTTGTGTTTTATTAATCTGTGGTTAGATAAAGCCGGGACCATCTCATTAAGGTATGTGAACGTTTGTAGCGTTAGCCCATCGAAGCCTCAGTCCCATGCCTATGACGTCATCATACCGTACCGACGTGACTATGACGTCATCGTTCAAATTGAAAAGCAAGCATTTATGGAGAAAACGAGTGATCACATGTTCCTAATCACGTTCATAAACATCGTATTGCGAAAAAAAATCCAACAATTCCTAAAACAGTTTAAGAAAAATTTACCTTATTATTATTATATTATATATAATATTATTATTATATTATAGACTTTGTATGTATATATATATATATAGTGTGTGGGCAGTGCACACCAAATCATATGGCTTATGAGCAGGGTGGGAATTAAGGCACTTCTTAAGAGATTCTATCTCTGAAAACATTTCTGCACTCCAGGTTCATACTGGATAGGATGGGCTTCACATGTACTCCGACAAAAATTGAAATGTGGGAACAAAGATATGAATAAAACCAACACAGAAATACACCCAAAAACGCCGGTTATTCCACTTACGGTCACCACTCTAACCACTTTTTTGTAGCAGTCAGCTCTCAACTACCGATTGCTGAACCTCAATTCCCTCAAATCTCAACCTCAATTGCCGACAACAACACGCCGACAACTTGCAAAAAGATGCGCATGCACACTGAGTACACTGTTCTCCGGCTTTGGAGCCGCGTCTCGGAAAAGCTGTGTTTCTGCCACCCTATAGTGGGAAAGTTTGACAGTTTTAAGAGATGTTCTCCGGAGATGTATGCGCTCTGAGCTGAGGGTGAAGTGTGAAGTATTTTTGTTTGTTTTTCATATGGCTAGCCTTGTACTGAGCCAAAAGTGAAAGGAAAGCGCATTGCTCCTGTGAGTTATGAGAAACGAAACAGTGCTGATTATTACGAGTCACTGCCGGGCGGTGCCATCCATTGTTCACTTCCTTGTTCCTATGTTTCGACATTTCATCTGACCAAAAATGAGAATGATATTACTTATGCATATTATGTAGGTCTGAGTTAGGTTTTTCTGGTTGGTTACTGGTAAACAGATTCCATGCATAAAAAATAATGTCTGAAAATGTACTCCGGAAGATACCGGTTTGCACTCCGACTCCCAACCCGGAAAGTAAGTTTCCCACTCTGCTTATGAGTCTGACACCATTGAGTCGGATCTGAATCGATTCAAATTTATGTTTGAGTCATGAGTTGAATCAGATCTCTGTAGCTCTGAGTCTGAATTGAGTCTAATCAAATAATTTTGACTTGCTGTGAATCATGAGTTGAATCGGATCTCAAGATCTGAGTCAAATGTGACTCGATTAAAAAAATTTGAGTCGAGCACAAGTCTGCTTAAGAAGTGCCTTAATTCCCACCATGCTTCCACATACCAACACAACTGACCAAAGCTGAAAGCACTGACCAAAACAATGCGAGTACAACCTCCTTGGATACAAATATTAATTGAATGCTTTTAGTTGAGCTTTCGGATATTTCCGGCACGACTAGCCGGTTGCTTTTTATAGGCTTAAGACGGCCAGATGGTGATCAAAATCGAGGTATCCACGATGAAGCATACGAAATATAGCTTGTGCTGTGGAACAAAAGGACGCAAGTAGACTTTTGTCGGGCTGCACGATAATACACCTCAAATAAATTTACACGCATCAGTACCTACGTATTAGGTATATCAACACCCGTCACAAACGACCAAAACCCGCACGCGACATTACTATACGAAATAGAGCAAGGAGCGACACGCTATCACCAAGGCTTTATAGTAAGGTAACTTCATCCTGTTATATTCCAAAAATAAATTGGGAACATGACGTCACAACAAGACTTCCGTGAAGACTTCTCAAGTCTTCGAAGTGTCAGATGATTTCTTTCGGGACTCAAGAACATCGCTTTGATGGCTCTGAAATTCCAACTGCCTCCCATAAAAGCATGCCGGGAATTGGAAAATCGACCCGAGCTGCGAATAATACTGAAAGTTGAGAGAGTACAACGCCGAGCAACCAAGCTAGCGACGGAAGTCAGACACCTTCCCTATAAAGACCGCCTACAAATTCTGCAACTCCATTCACTACAATATAGGAGGCGTCGTGGTGACATGATCCCCATGCACCAGCTGTCTCATGTCATCTCGGCTTGCGTCAAGACGACATGTTCGGTTGTCACCACACACGTCCACCAGAGGCCACTCCTTGAAGGCAGCGAAGCCTGCTGCATTTACAAGAGTGAGACGAAACCATCCATGCGTTCGCGCAGTCGGGGACTGTGTTGCAAGCCCTATACGTGATTCTCTGTTTCAGTGAAGAAGAATGCATGATTTAAAGTTGCATGAGAGTCAGTAAATTGGTGGCATGTAAAGTGTGCTGCACATTGCCTCTTAACATTCATCACCGGCGGAGTTGGAACACTTTTGGTACGTTCATGTCTACGCGGGTGATTGGTGTGGTTGACAGATGAAATCCTGTTTGCTGGATGCTGATTATAGGCTATTCATTGCAGGCTTGCTCACCTTGACTTCATTGTTGAGTTTGTATAAAGTAATGGCTTGTCGAAGTGCTTACCGCGAATGTACTTGTGTTGTTGCGCATGGCTTTGGATGCTATCTGTGTAACCTGTTATTGGATTGGGTTTGTTGCAGAAACCACACCCACACACTGCATGTCAATGCATGCCTAGCTCTGGCTCGTGGTCCTAAGTTCCTGCTGGCCTCTGACTGCCCTGGTATTCATGTTTGTGTGCCTTGTCCCTAAGCCTAAGACATCCTGTGTTGCTGCGCATGCATACAGAACTTGCAGGCAACTTGAATAAATGCAGCAAGGTGTGCTTCTCAACAAACGACTTTACCGGCGGTGATGACAGTTTCAAAAGTGCCTGAAAATACTCAAAAGGCCCTGATAGGACAGGAAACTGAATATACAAGAAGAAGTCATGGACGACTCAAAGCCAAATGAAATGAAGCAAAAGAGAGCTCGAAAGCTAGCAACCCTCACCAGAATCAGACGGCGCGCCTTCGTTATGATGGATGCCAGAGGAAGCAAAACACAACTGCAGTTGTGTTTTGCTTCCTTTCACCATGGGTGAAATTTTGAAGGAAATGGATTCAGCAATGGATGAAATTACTGAGGCAAATGATGGATATGTGACATCATTAAAGGATGCAAGTGAAAGGGAAAAGGCAAACTTGTACATGACAGATGTTGACACACAATACACTGAAGCGGTGCAGAGACTCAACGAACATTTAGTATCGCGAAGGGATGAGCCTGCCTCAGTAGCATCTTCTATTTGTCACTCTGCAGCTCGGTCAGCATCTTCAGTGCAGTCAGTCAAATCAAGAGACGCAGAGATTGATGCAAGATTGAAGCAATTGCGGCTGTCACAACTTGAAAAGCAGATGCAGTTAGAGAAGGAGGAGCAGGACATCCAAAGGCGCAGAAAGATACGAGAAGCTACAGATGCCCGTGACGCTGCACGAGTAGAAGCAAAGCTGAGGAAGGCGGCAGAGAATGATCTTGACTGGGAACGAAAGGATGACTTCACTGGCGAGGATCAGTTTGATGGTCCTGCTGATGAGAAGAACAACGACAAGATACAGATGCCTAGCATTCGATCGCAAGGAACTAGGGAAGTTGTACCCCCTTCGAAGATCTCAACAATACAGGAGTCACCATCTCACTGTTTCCTTTTTGCTAAAAGCATTCCGCATATTACTTTGCCTACTTTTTCTGGAGATCCTATGGAATAGCCAAGGTGGCATGGATTATTTAAATCTCTTGTTCATGACCAGCTGTCTCTGTCTAACACAGAACGAATGATTCATCTGCAATCCTCTGTCACAGGCTTGGCACAGCAGATAATCGGTGGAATGCTGTTTGACCCAAATTTATATCATCAGGCCTTGCAAACTCTAGAAGAGCGGTTCGGCAGGGAAGAAGACATCGTCCATGCAAATTTAGGTGCTATATTTACGGCGAGAGCTCCATCGTACACTAGCACTGCAAGCCTCGAGAAGTTTCATGCTGTGGTTAACAGTGCTGTAACCATCCTTCAGAACTTAGAGTTTAAGGGAGATCTAGACAGTTGTGAGAACCTCAAGCGAACTGTAGAGAAGCTACCTATTGAGTTGCGAAGAGAATGGGGGAAGCAAGTGCTTGAGATGGAACCAACTAAGCCGACCCTTGTAACCTTCAACAGCTGGCTGGGAAAGCAAGTGAAGATCTGTTTGAAGTGCGATGAATCACTGGCAGTTGAGAGGAAGCAGCAGCCATTCCGACGTTCAGCGATGGCGACTGGGGCCTTACCACTTGCGTGTGTCTGTTGTGAAGGCAGTCACCACCTGGATCGGTGCGAGTTATTCGCCGGAAAATCTGCTGATGATCGTGCCCAGTTCATAGCCAACAATGGCCTGTGCTTTTGTTGCTTTAAGGCAGGCCATCAGATTCGGAGCTGTCCAGTAGTCAGACCCTGTGGCATAGAGGGCTGCATGGTCCGACATCATGTGCTACTCCATGGTAGTCAGAGAGTAAGCTTCAGAACTGGTGCGCCATTTCACGCTGTTTCTCGCAATTCAACATACCAAGACTCCCCTTGCCCAGCGACCAGTCAGCCCAGGGACCAAGCCCAGCGAACCATAGCAGCTGCAACGCCTTTCAATGAGGAAGTAACGACGCTCCTCCAGATTGTTCCCGTGCGGCTTCACGGGCATGCTGGGATGTACCGAGATACGTATGCCTTGCTTGACCCAGGAGCACAAACCTCGCTGTGCTGTTCAGATCTACTCACTGACCTGAACATACAAGGAGAGGAACGGAGGCTTTGTCTGCAGAATGTTGAAGGTTGTGGTGAAGAGCGCAGCTCCAAAAGGGTGACGTTGGAGCTGAGTTCCTTAAGCGACGCTGACGAAGACCAGAACAAAATAATAGTTCCTGAAGCTTTCTCAGTCCCACACATCAATGTTGATGTTCAGGAGATCAATGATAAGGAAAGAGCATCGTGGCATCACTTGTCAGATCTGGATCTACCTAGCTATGCTGGAGCTAAAGTGGAGCTGTTGCTTGGTGCTAACGTGTTGGAGGCCATCACACAGAAAGAGGCTCGAGTGGGGCGACCAAATCAACCAATAGCGATCAGAACTGCGTTTGGGTGGACTCTGACAGGCTCTTTGATAGGATTCGTACCAAGTAGATCCAGGCAAGTAATGCTTATTAGAAGGATTAACAAGAACCAGGAAATGACTCAGATGCTACAAGACTGGTGGTCAACCGAGTCTTTCGGCACCAAGTTTACCGGTTCTGACATCAAATCAGTAGAGGATGCTCGAGCCTTGGAAACAATGGAAAAAACCACGAAGTGCGTCGGCGGTAGGTATGAGACTGGACTTATTTGGAGACAAGATGATGTCATACTTCCATACAACAAGACCATGGCTCTTCAAAGACTCCAGTCTCGGGAGAGGAGCTTGTTACATCAACCAGAGAAAGCGACGGCTTATAGACAAGCCATCAATGGATACATTGAGAGCGGATTTGCTCGTAAGCTGACACCAGCGGAAGTCAGCGAGTACAGCCCGAAGAGGTGGTATCTTCCACACCATTGTGTCACCAACCCCCATAAGCCTGGGAAGATACGCGTTGTCTTTGACGCTGCTGCGCGGTATGGTGGGGTATCTCTAAACGATGAGCTACTATCAGGCCCAGATCTACTGCGTAATCTACCAGGGATCCTGCTGCGCTTCAGGGAAGAGCGCGTGGCGTTAGTTGCTGATATTCAGCAAATGTTTCATCAGATTAGAGTAACCCGGGAGGACCATGAGGCGCTCAGTTTCCTCTGGAGAGATCTGGATACCAAGAAACCTCCGTGCGAGCATCGAATGCTTGTGACCATTTTCGGTGCAAAGTCAAGCCCTGCAACGGCGAGCTACGTTTTGTGTAAGACTGCTACCGACTTCTGTGGCGTCACTGAAGAGGCTAAGGCTGCTGCAACAGCAGTGCGTAATCATTTTTACATGGATGATTTCCTGAAAGCTGAAAGGAGTATTGAAGACGCCCAAACAATGCAGCGAGAAGTCACACAGTTGCTAGCGAAAGTGCTTTGATTGACTAAATGGAGAAGTAGTAACACTGCAAGGGCACTGGCAGAAATTCCAGAAGTGGATCTTGCTCATCCTGATATGTCGATGCCTGCTGAAAGTGCACTGGGCTGCCTTTGGAATCCGGTGGATGACACCCTGGGTATCAGAAAGATAGATGCTGACGATGTATCCAACTCGAAGCGTGGTGTCGTGCAGTTGCGAGACTGTTTGACCCCTTGGGATTAGTTTGTCCATACGTTTTACAAGCGAAGATCCTCGTTCAGCGACTGTGGACGAAGGGATAAGATTGGGATGATTCTCTGCATAGTGATGACCTTCGCGAGTGGGCTAAGTGGCTTGCGGGCCTTCCGTATGTCGGAAAGATGAAGCTACCTCGGTGCTTCAAGCCGCCTGTCGCCAAGGAAGTGCCATTTCGACATGAGCTTCATGTGTTCGGAGATGCATCTGAGTCAGGCTTTGGGGTCGTTGCGTATCTCAAATCCGCTAAAAGGGGGGAACAGAGTAGCTGCATGTTTGTCATGGCTAAGTCAAAGGTTGCTCCGTTGAAGATACTGACAGTCGTTCGGCTGGAGCTACAGGCTGCAGTCATGGCCGTTCGCGTTGCAAATGCTACTAGGCTGGAGATAACTTACGCACTGGACAAGACAGTATTCTGGAGTGACAGTAAAGTTGTTCTCCAGTACATCCGAAGTGAGTCACGGAGATTCCACACATTCGTAGCGAATCGGATCGCAGAGATCCATGAGACGTCGAGCCCACATCAGTGGCATTACGTACCGGGGCCCATGAATCGTGCTGACGCCTGTTCGCGCGGGAAGAGTGCATGCGCTTTGCTGACTGATCAACGGTGTATTTGCGGACCTCGTTTTCTGACTGATGAGGAACGCAACTGGCCATCAGATACTCCTCTAGCATCGATAGAGTCGTGGAGGGATCCTGAAGTGAGGGTAGCAATCGGGACGACGTGCGTTGTACCAATGAAGCCAAGTGTTCTCCCCTCTGCGGAGAAGTACTCATCGTGGACTAAATATCGACGAGTGATTGCGTGGATGATTCGATTTGTCGAAAACTTTGTGGCAAAACAGAGCGATGATAGATCCAGTTGGATTCGTAGCGGCCCCCTTTCTGCCGAAGAAATTTGTCACGCAGAAGAAGTGATCATTCATGATTCTCAAGAACGTAACTTTTCTCTAGAGATAAAAAATCTGGCATTAGGGCGTGATTTGAAAGATGAACGACTGCGGAAGATCTCGCCGTTTCTCGATCAGAAGGGGATTCTTCGGGTTGGTGGGCGCCTAGACAGGGCACCCGTTCCATACTCTCTTCGTCACCCTGTCATTCTGAGCCCAAAAGATGAAGTAACACGGCTAATAGTCAGTCACTTGCACTCCACAGTTCTCCATTTTGGTCTAGAAAGAACTTTGACTGAGATCCGCTCACACTACTGGCTACCGAAGGCGCGATCAGTTGTCCGTCGCATTCTACATGACTGCGTGGTCTGCCGTCGTAGGAGAGTTGCTCCTCAGCCTCCCAAGATGGCTGATCTACCTGATTGCCGCTTTGTGACCTCAAGGGCGTTCGACACAGTTGGCATCGATTACTTCGGGCCAATGATTGTTAAAAGGCTGCGTAAGACAGAGAAAAGATACGGTGTACTGGTAACATGTTTGTCTACGAGAGCAGTGCATCTTGAAATGGCACATAGCCTCGACACGGACAGCTTTATAATGGCCTTGAGGCGATTTATGGCCAGGCGAGGAAAGCCGAGAGTCATCTTCTCTGACAATGGCTCGAACTTTGTGGGAGGTCAACGGGAGCTCAAGCAAGCACTCGATGAATGGAACTGCACTCGCATAGTAGATGAACTTAGCCAACAGCACATTCAGTGGAAGTTCATACCTCCTGGCGCGCCGCACATGGGTGGGGCATGGGAAAGAATGGTGGGCAGTGTGAAGAGGGATCTGCGGGTGATACCTGGAAGCCAGTGTTTGACAGATGAGGTTCTGTACACTCTACTCACTGAGGTGGAGGCGATACTGAATGGTCGGCCGCTGACCTATGTAAGTTCAGATTCGCACGATCCCGAGCCTTTGACTCCGAATCATCTCATCATTGGCTACGGTAGCCTGAATCTTCCTCCGGGTGTCTTCCAAGACAAGGAAGTGAACAGCAGGAGGCCCTGGAGGCAAACCCAGGTGCTCGCCGATCAATTTTGGAAGAGATGGCGTCGTGAGTACCTGCCAACCCTCCTACATCGTCAAAAGTGGCTCCAGGATAGCCGAAGTCTGGAGGTTGGAGATGTCGTTCTTATGATGGATACAGACTCACCTCGCGGATTCTGGCCACTGGCCCGAGTGGTGAAGGTGTTCTCTGGCAACGATGGTCGGGTACGATCTGTTGAGTTGCGGTTGGCCGCCGGAGGAACATATCACGGACCAGCTGTAAAGATATGCCTTTTGGAAGGAGATGCGAAAAGGGACGTTGAAGATGTATAGATATGCACCAGAGTTGCGCGTCCTATCCCCACTGTGCCCCTTTGCCACACTTTCCCTGGATCCTTCCAAGAGCTGAGAAACATGTGCTCGTCTGCACGACTGGATAGCGCTGGTGCGCATGCAGGGTGTGGCGACGTCTGTTGCGGCTGGCTGTTCTACACACGTCACCGATGGCTGGCTCGCACCGGGTGCTGCGCTGCTCCTGTGGTTATACTGCGCGGTTTCCGCAGTGCTCTGAAGCGGAACGACCGCATTGAGTCGTCGGGTGAACATGTGGCGTATCGTACAAGTGGATATGGAGTGTTAGTGGTGCACCATGGGACTCGTGTTGCGTGCCATGAGGTACGAGAGAGACTGACGTCTGTATAGCATATCACCCTCCGCGTGTGTGGGTGGCTCCCACCTTTGGCGTGCCGACGAAGTGGTGTGTGGGCTAATGCCGGAGTCGGTTGCCGCTGAGGGCGCGGGTTTGGCGGTATGTGATACACTGTTCCTTAAGTATAGTGTGGGGCTACTCCTCATTGTATCCGTGATCGGTGTTGATCTGTTGATTACGGGTTGCCCATTTGTGCCCCACATGGTTTGACTAAAAGCGAGGAAATAATGGCTATCAATAGAGTATTTTTTATTCCTTGGTGGCATGCTTCCGTCCTTCGACCCGAGTGACACGACATGCATTGTGTTCCATGCGAACACGGTGGGGAGGGTGTTGCAAGTCCTATACGTGATTCTCTGTTTCAGTGAAGAAGAATGCATGATTTAA